>JARFJB010001138.1:4862500-4895000 GCA_036346205.1 Vesta saturnalis | reverse complement strand
TTGTAAATAGAGATTTCTCTTTGTTTCAAAATTAAAACTTATCAAGCACTATAAACAACTGTTAGTATAAATACAAGCTTCTTTTTGTTATTCCGAAATTAAAACTTGATAAGTAGTAATTCAGTTTATATTAAAACGCACATGTAAAATAGAAATTACATTCAAAACATTTTATATTAATATTAGAGAATGATAAGAAACCAAACCATTCGAATATTTAACATCCGATCAATCTAATTAAGAGAGTTTTAAATTAATATGTATATATATATATATATATATATATATATATATATATATATATGTATAAATAATTTATTTAGTGAAAATTGCATTGTTAAATAACAATTTCGATATAAATAATTAAAGTTAAATCTGAAATACTTTCTGTGAATTCCAACTACAATGAAAAGAATGTATCTAATCTTTTTAATAGTATATAAAATTTTGTATATTTAAATAACGCGAACACCGACAGATGTGTTAAACAGTAACCAGCTTCTGAAGTTGCGTGATTTCGAGTTGATGTAAGTGTTATTAATTACTAATTAAACCGTTAGAATGAGTATTTTTTTGTTAATGGAAATTGGCCGAATTTTATATCAGTCGTTCTGTTATTTCACAAATAATAATTTTAGCACAATGAAAGGAATATTAATTCAACAATTGATTTAATATTAATTAAGACAAATTGTTACGCGGCCGCCTCATTGTTATAATTATGGAATTTCCAGCTGTTCCCCCCCTTTTAAATATCGTACTCTATATAGGCAAGTGCTTTTACCAAAATGATTAATTTTTCGTTCTTACTGCGTTACGTATAGACGAAGCTAAAGTTTACGGATGAGTATTAGGCAAAGAGTAGTTTAACAATTGATTAATCTAATTAAACTTAATAAAGATTCGCTTTGTAATTAAGTTCGAAACCTAGTTAATTTGTTTCGATAAGTATTAAGGAAATTACTTTGCTACCGAGCACCGTTTGGATTAAACCGTAACCAGTGAAATTTAAATAAATTCACAGTGTTCATAATTATTAAAAATCATTCCTTTTCACCCATCATTGGTGAAGGAATTTTGTTTATCAAGGGGATCTACGACCTTTATCAACTACCGTATTCTCTTTCCGTCCGTATTAATTGAGTTTTAGGTACATCTTCTATCGTAAGGATTAAACCCTGAATTTTACCCTCCACTGGGAAACCCGACGCAGCCGTTTGGGAAGCCGTAGACGTTCAGAAGTGGACCCAGAGACCGTCTGAACGATAGCTTATCTTTGGGTGGCGCCCGAATCCATTTTGTAACCCCTAGAGCAAACGACCACTGTTTGCAACCGTCCAGGAGCATTACATAATAGCAACTACCGTAATTTTTCTTTGAATAAAATTTATTTTTTTTAAACAAGTCTTAATTTTTGTGTTGGACTTCGTTGAGGGCAAGCTTCACTTGCCACTACCGAAAACCCCTTACATTATACTCAATTTTGGTTTTCTTATTTATTTGGATTTCTATTGAGTTTACTCCCTTCCGCATTCATATGCTCAATATTTATACAAACTTTTAATATTAATAGTCGTTAATAATAAAAATAAATCAAATGTTATACTTATTTAATTACTAAAATTCGAAACAAAGAAATGTTTTGTTTACAACACAAAAAACCAATCCCTTAATAATAAGTAAAATTCTTAATACTAACATGCAACAAAAAACCCATTATCAAAATTGAATGGAATGTTTTCCGTTCAATTTTGATATTCGAATTCAAATTCAGAGAAAATAAAACACATAAACGTTTCTTTATTTACACTATTAGAAATCGTACTTATCTGTTGCTTCGTTGAAAACCGATGAAGTAACTGCAATGTGGTCAAGCCGATGATGCAATTGGGCCTATGATGCGGACTTGGCGCCTTACTTCTTTTGTTCCCACGATATCTTGTTAATGCCTTTTTGTGGATTCAATCTATTGCAATTTTCTTTCCAACACTTTTATGATTTTTGTAAATAATTGATTGACATGTTTATAATAGTCAATTATTACTGTAATTGTTGTGCGTACTGCAACGAACCGCACTCTTCTTCTTTGAACATCAATAAATTCGAGTTATTGTTCTTTATATATTAATTTCTTACACTAGGTCGATAATGTCGATTTATTTTTATCGTTCACTATTTAAACACAATCTTGGAAAACTTTCGGTGCGTACAGAAAACGTAATTTTTAATTATTGCGTAACCTTGAACGCGATTTTTAATTATTACACAATCTTTTTTGTTATCACCAATTAACACTATTTACACTGTGTTTGCTTAGCCTCTTATTATTTTAATAAGGATAGTCTTTTATGCTTCTTCCCTATTATATACTAAATGTTATCTTACTTTATTTCTAAAATTAGGGTAATTTAACTATTACCCTCTTTGGTTACTATCAGCCAACTCTCACCGCTTACTTTAAGCGACTATTACTGCGTCTTCCCCTCTCTTTACAAATCATTTATGGTTCTGCAAACTGCCGTGTTTATTTGAAAGCTTTATAATTAAACATGTAAATACTTATTGAAACTAAACTCAAGCTTTTCATCTTAATATTAATTACACTTACCTACAAATAACCAAAAACCATTTCCTTATCTAGAAAAATAATATATAACTATCAAATCTCGTATAATTTAGCGCGAAATTTCGAACTTTTCTAACGCTCCCGTTCATTCCAAAACAAACATAGACACCATTTAACAAGCTTCAAATAAAAATTTAGTTTTTTTGTTTTTTTACATTCAAACGGTACAGTGACAATGGGATTTATGTACGGTGATTGCTCATCGCCTTCATTCATTTGCTCTACCGGTGGATTTTTTACTGGATTTCCGGTTTTCTCATTTGCCTGTGGGTTCTTCAATAAATATGCATTTGGGTTACTTCTCCTCAAAAAATTAATGTGGTATCATTTGTTCTTAATCCATCCACTAATTATCTTACCCCTCCTGGTTCCTCAGAAAAACGTATCCTCATATTTACTAAGAATTCTTCGATCATGTCTTCTTCTTCGCTAGTTTTCTTTTTCCTGTTCTACACCTTATATGTTGCCGCTATCTGTGTTGTTCATTCTCCTATGAATTTGACCTGATAGTCCCTTTACCTAAAAGTGATTTCTTTCTTGTCTACGTTCACTCGGGCTGATTTGGCGCACATCCAATTCATTCCTAGTATGACTTCTGTCGTTCCTTGTTCAGTTAATGGTACTAATTCTGGATTTTTTCCTTTAATTTAATATATACATTTTCCGAAATAATGCTTGTTTGGCTTCCCGTATCTAATAGTATCTGTTGACTGACCCCCTCAAGTTTTGCTTTCACAAATGGGAGGTAGGTCGTTTCTTCTTCTTCATCTTCCGTATTCGAATTTTCCTCCTCATCGTTTATTTCTTCGCTAGGCGATTCAATTTCGTTGCTTTCCCCTTCTTCATTGTGTTGGTCTATTCAACGATTTTTATCGGTAGTATTGGTAATATACCTTCACAAAATTAAGTAACTCTATTTGCTCCTCTTTATAAGTTCCTTGCGAGGCAAGGGGAGCTTCTCGACTCCACTCTCTTAGTTTTCCGATAGCGTGGGTGACTCCGATCTCTCCCTCTACTCCTCTTCTGACGGTTCGCAGTCTCTTTGTCTTCTAGGTTTCTTCTTATCTTGGTGGTGGTGACTTTCTCCTGGTCATCATCATCGCCACTCTTCTTTGTCGGACCCCCTCTACCTCTCTGGCAATTGGCGAAGTTCACATTTCTCCTATTATCCGTCCTTTCGTTGCTTGGTCTGTTATTTTCTCGATTATAATCGTTCCTACGGTTATACAATCCTGTCTTCATAGTTTGCAGATTGTATTTTTCCAAAATATTAGTGAGTTGGTCAATAGTTTTTGCTCCGGATACAATTAATATATTTAATGTTTTCACTAAATGTTCCTCTTCAATTGGTGGCTGCAAATATACAGTATTGCTAACCCAAAACCAGACGTGGTTTACATATTTTCCTTGTCTTGTGTTGTACAATCGCGGTGTGGCTAATCTCAATTTAAGTTTCTCTTGCATTGATTTTGACCAAAATTGTGTGTAAAATCTTCTTGGAATTGAGCAAAATCCGTCCAATCACAACGATGTAATTCTGCACATGCTTTGGCTTTGCTTCTAATAAATCCATTGCTCCTCTAATTTGTCTTCTTTCACTCGTTTTCGCTTGGTTCAGATAATTTTCTAATGCCTCTATGATATTGATTGGCTGGATGGTCCTTATCAAACTTATTTGGTCGTTGTGGTGCCCAGTGTTCTGATCTGTATACTACTGTTGCCTTTTCTTTTCCTACAGTTTGTTCTTTTTCGTACAATTTCTCTTCCAATGTGATAATAGCTTCTTCATTTTTGCTAATTTTTTGTTCGCATTCTAGTACTTTTTCTTCGTTTTCCTCTATTTTACTTCGTATCTCGCCTATTGTACGGCCTACTTTAGCTCTAGCAAACTCATTTCTTTCTTCAATTTGTGCCATTTTTATATTCTGTTTGTAAATTTGCAGATCTGTGTCGTCTTTCTGTTTCTTGATTTCTTCCTTACACTTGGTCATTATTTCCTTATTGCTTTGTCTTAAATTTTCTTCTCCCGTTCTACGCGAAGTCTCATTTCTTCTTTGATAATTACTTTTAATTCTTCTTGGCTAGCTTTTAGTTCTTCTCGGTTAGTCTTTTGACTTACTTCTATTCTTTTTTCTATTTTCTTTTGGCCTTCTACTTGTTTTGATTTCAACTTCTTTTGGCCCTCTTCCATTTTATTTTGTCCTTTCACCATCTTGGCTTCTATTTTTCCTTGGCCCTCCACCTTCTTGGCTAATAACATATTCAACACTATTAATATTAATATATCTTGTGATTCTTGGCTGAAAATAGAATCTTCGCTTTCCTTTGTGTTTGCCATCTTCTTTGTTTTAGTTATTTCCGATAATTTTCAACCTGGCTTTTTAAAACCTGACCTTGATTCCATACAACAGTAAAAATAAACCTACCTTTGTAATCTCCTATATAAAATTAAAAGTAGAAATTTAACTACGCCACTGGCAATTAATGATTTTTTAATTTTTTACGAATATAACTATATCAATCAAAATAAACATTTTTTTTTCAAATTCTTAACCCATGATACGCCACTGGTAATTAATTAAATTTGCAACGGTCGTAATACCTTTGGTTATTACTTGAGTTTAATTCCACCCCGCTACAAAGAATAATATTAGGGTTCTTTTTTCATGTTCATTTTTTTATAATTTCAAAATTATTGAATGAAAACTTTATATTAAATTATTATAAGTTTTTGTTATGAACGAATAAGTTCCAAGATAAATATGTAATTAAAATTATTATTAATTTTATTAAATACATAAATAAAGTTTACCTCAGTAGATTTGAACCTACTTACTCTAGTCCGGTACCAAGCGTTCAAGCAATCGATGTAAATTTTGTCTTTATGTATGTAGAACTGATGTAATTTGATTGTAATCTCATTATATTTAGAATTTACATCAGTTCTACATACTAAAGACAAAATTTACATCGATTGGGGCTTGAACCTGTATGTACTAACAAAACAGTCGTAGGTCAAATCTACATTTATGTATTTAATAAAATTAATAATAATTTTTAAAAACTTTATATTGTTTTTGTGAGACTTAAAATGATTTAATTTCTGTTGTTTAAATGAACTGTAATATTTACATTTCATCAGATTCCTGCCTTATCAAAATGCTCCAGCTAGCTCAAGTGTAAAAAGAAATGATTACCGTTATCAATGACCAAAATTATACTCAATGTTGGTTTTCTTATTTATTTGGATTTCTTTTGAGTTTACTTTTTTCCGCATTTATGTTTTCAGTATTTATATAAGCTTTTGATATTAATAGTCTTTAATAATAATAATAAATCAAACGTTATACTTATTTAATTACTGAAATTCGCAGTGCAGAAATATTTTGTTTACAACGACATATAACAACCAAACCTTTAATTATAAGTAATATTCCTAATACTAACATGCAATAAAAAAACCCTTTATCAAAATTGATAATTTACACCAGGTATATTAATATAGATATATATTAATATATAATATATTAATATAGATATCGAAAAATACTAATTTCTTAAATCACAATTATTTTTTAGGTTAAAGCTCAAGCTGGCCGGAATAATCATCCAGAATCACCATATGCACCTGGTAGATTGATATAGAGTATAAATTCGATCAACAGTACAAGTTGCTTGACAATTTCCTGATTTTCTGTGAAATGCTTCAGATAGTAGTGGGATTATGTATATTGCTGGGTTTTGGCAAGAAAATATGAAAAGGGATATCCATACCTCGGTTGCCACACATGCAAGAAGGAAGTCATCAATACGAACTCGTATGCAAGGCTACCATAGGTGCAAATTCTTTCTTTTGGGACTTAACTGGATCTTCTCTATCTGAAAAATGGATGTTCAAGCATTGAACCAATGTTTCATTAGTACGCATCAAGAAAGGTTTAAAATGAAAAAGGAACATTGTTAAAAGACCAGTATGTTTCGTAAACGTGTAAAATCACTCGGTAGGCAAAAAATATTAGTAAGAATCAAACATTAAATTTAAAAAAAAACAAGCTTTTTATGGCAACAGAAACAGAACCTCAAAAAATTATGCAGGTCGAAAATAGTCAAAGAAATTTTAAAAAAATTGTTAAATAAAAAGTATATATATATATATATATATATATATATATATATATATATATATATGCAAAACAAAGGAAAAGGCCACGTATTTTATTTCTTCCCCAAGGGGGAAAGCGGGCTTCTCGAGCTTTCCGAGCTCCTTCAGGCACAATCATGGGTTCCCAGTCTGCATTCATACATTACGTATATATGCATGGTAGGATTAAGGATCGGTGTGGTCAGGATAGGATCGGAAGGAACGGAGTTAGGATTCTGAGGGGGAAAATACTACCCCAGCATTCTCCTAAGTAGCCGCAGATGGTGGGCCTATATGCAGTGATCATGCCGCTACATGTGTATGAGGAAAACCCCCTGAAAAAACTCATACAAGGTAGACGGTAACGGGAATCGAACCCATTACCTCCCGAATGCTAAGCAGGTCATGTCACCACTACGCTACCAGCTCGGTTTTATATATATATATATATATATATATATATATATATATATATATATATATATATGTAATACCTGCACTGTGAATAATCACCGCTAAACTACCCTATATGTACTTACTTATAAACAGGTTACTTATTTTGAACCAGTTTTATAGGAAGACAAATAATTAGTTTTGTTTCTGTAAGATATGCAAAATTTTAGTAACGTATACTGCTGGGTCGATGTCGGACTTTACGTTCAAAAGTTTGTGTTTGTGAGTTTACGTGTTTAGATGCTTGTGTATGTGCTTGTTGACTATTCGAATTTCTGCATGTTTTAATTGATTTGTAATGTTTTCATACTTGTCTCGAGTGTTTTCAGTAACAGTAACAGTAACTCGTTCATTTGTACAGTGATTGTTTCAGATAGTTATTAACAAGACGACTGAAACAATTATTATAATTATTATAAGTAATGCACTTCCGCTAATATAGCAGATGTCTTAAAATATACTGCTAAATACTGACGTTAACACAATTACAGGAAACCTCCATTAACTTTTAAAGTACACCACAAGATAGCGACACAAATCTGACAGAAACGGTACAAGGAATCTAAACGGAGGAAAAGCAAAAAGCCATACGGAAGCAAGAGGGCTTGGGGTTGAGGCTCAGGGTTAAGTTGCCAGCACCAGCGAAATCCTATGAGGTGGTATGTGGCTCTGCAAATATATCGCGAGATGGAATTACGATCATTCTCTCCATCTATTATTAGAGCAGCGGAGTCTCATCTGTTAGAAACGAGTGTCCGGACTGAGTTCAAACTGTCGGATATGGGCCCCTACATAAGGGCCTTTCAATGGGGCTAAGACTAACTAGCGCAGCGAAACCCCATCTGTTATGAACAGTGTCAGGACTGAGCGCTAACTGCCTCAACAACTTCCAATGCTTTTAAAATACTCCACTAAATGGTGTTAAACAAACAATAAGATGGGATGAGGTCCTACTTTCAAAATGCTATTTCAAACTTCAGGTTTTTCAATGCTTTCACAATGTACCCGTAGATGGAATCACGATCAGTCCTTATTACAGAAAAATTCTATTAGCTTTTAAAGATACAGCACTAGAGAGTACCACAAACAAACAAACACATCGTTGCTCTGAAATGGGGGCATGAGATGGTATGGGACGCTAGTTTCGGAATACTATTTAAAATTTTAAGTTTTTCTGCCGTAACAACTTCCAACGCTAAAAATATACCGCTAAATGAACCACGCCTATTCTCTAATACAGGAATCTTCCATTAGCGCTTAAAAATACACGTATGGAGTTGCATACAAACAAGGTAAACAAGCAGAATGTGGTCAGTCAACCAATCAGGACCATCCAGTAGCCAGAATTTAAGTGAGCGTGATCTACCCTTAGGCCTCAAACCAAAGGGGCAGAGGGTGGAACCAAGCAGGAAGTGAAAGAAGACTGATTAGCGATCAACTTTGGTATCAAAAACATTGGAGCGCGTTCCAGATTAAGTTTTGTAAACGCTATAAAAAAAGGTGCACCGATAAAGCGCTTGTTCCTCACAACCAGACGACCGCAACTAGTAGCCGTATGTCGGTACGTCAACCGAGCTAGTATAGTTGTAGTAACACGACCTGCTTAGCATTAGGGAGGTAATGGGTTCGATTCACTTTACCGTCTACACTGTATAAGTTTTTTTCAGGGGATTTTCCTCACACACATGTAGCGGCATGGTCACTGCGTATACGCACAGCATGTATGGCTACTTAGACGAATGCTGGGGTTGTATATTTCCCTTCAGAACCCTAACTCCGTTACTTTCGATCATATATGTTGAAATTCAGAATCATATATTTTAGAGTGGCACTATCAGTGTATTCTTAATCTTTAATTATTTCTTTGTTGTTACGTACATGTTTAAAAATAATTCAGTTATGTTATCGACCACGAATACTACTAAATTGCAGGAAGGTACAGGGTGAGTCAAAAGCAAACCGGGTACTATGTTCATATTACTTGCATTTACACTTCTAACAGAAAGTAGTAATATTTTTGTATGCTACATTGAACAACTATCGGTAAAGAACAACTGTTCATAAAGTGTACCTTGTGTACAGGGTGATTCAAGAGTAATGATATGTGCGACAGCATTATTTAGGGAGACAACCTGTATACTTTATTTATATGTCAAATGTATTCGTTCACTACCTAGCTACCGTAAAAAAATATTTAACATATTCACAGCGTATTTCAAAAGGTATGACATGACAGAAATTGTCTAACATTATATTGTTTTAAAACCGCCCTGTATTTCAAAAGTTCATCCGTGAAATTCCGTGTTTCTTTTCTAGGAGATTAATGTGAACTTTTCAATAGATCCTCCAAATATTACCCTATTTTAATAACCAGTTTCAGAGATATAGGCTGTTAGAGTGTCCAACGAACACGTTTCGTAATATAAGAAAAAATACATTTACTGTATTGCTATAGTAAAAACTAGAACAGACATACACTTAATAACTACGTAAGGAATGGTAGATCGTGTTGACAATTAAAACAGATGAAACTCGTTTCCACACCCCCGTAGAGGTAGAGCTTTTGGCGCGTTTTTTAAATGTGGTATCCCCGGTAGGTCTAATCCACTTTTTCCACATATTTCTAACTAGGACGGTGTCAAATAAAAAAAGTAGGAGTCAGACGCGTGACCCTTAATTATTATTTTCTTCCATAATATCTGGACCTGGGCAAAGATTTACTGGAACTTCACGATTTGCAGCATCAGCGACTGATTGAAAAACGCTAGCAGATGGATAATGAATAGTTTCCTCATGTCTCACATATTCTAAAAACCACAAAACACTTGCTACGTGTACACAAGTACCTAATCTTCTAGCTCCTGATTGGGATGTTCAGTAACGTCCAAGAATAGGCCGATTTTCAACCTTTTCATCATTGTTGTATATTATCCATAACATGTGCTTTGTATCGTTTCTGAACCTAGAATAAACTCGAAATCTCAAAAAATTTTGTTACGCCAGTAATTTGTCGAATTCAAAAACGTGTATTTCCTCTCTTTGAAGTGTATATTGAATGTATATTGCCGATAAGTACACATGGTAAATCCCTGTTAAGTGTATCAAATAGTCGATACTAAAGTGGGGAAACTCGTCACCATGATTACGATTTAGCAAGACCCATTGACCATTCCGAAAAAAAAAGATTGTCTGCCTCATCGCTATCTTTGACAAAATTAGCCTTATTTAACTGGTTTAACATTTGTCTAGCTACTCCTACGGTTCCTCTCATATGAATCAAGGAATGGAATCTATTAATAAGGGCACCAGCAATTCTATAGAAATTACCTAAGTGTACGGTGTAGTGAACTGATACATTGTTATTAAGGAATTTTAAAATTTTAAACTGACCATTTCTAGCCTCCACAATCCACCTTGTGCTGGTGATAAGTCTAGCTTTATTTGCATCGGCAGTAGACAACTGACGATGACCCCGGTCAAGAAGAGGTGCCATAAAATATTGAACCCCAACTTCTTCCAAAATAGGAACCGAGTCTCGATAGTTGCTATCTAAAATAACAATATCACCTCCTATAAACCAGCGTCTAATTCCAGTGATGTCTTGTAATTCATGCATCATTATTTCGGCTGCCAGAAAAGTAAGGTCCAGTTATCGATAAAATGTATGCATCTGGACATACGATCTGGATCAACGATAACCGCAGGTTTTACTAAATGTTGATGTTTATGGTAACAATACGACTTTTTTCAATTTTATGGTAAGTGCAGTCAATATAAATAATAAACCTTCTAACTCAGGCATGCGTTCGTTAGAAATAACCATACTTGTGGTTTGCCGGGACATTCAAATATAACTTTTAATAAATCATCCGATATATCATGACGTAATTTCGTAAGAAATGTAAATAGAGTTTTTCTGTAATATATCTTAGATTACCACAATGTTGGACGGGATCACAAAATTCATATAGGTTTTGAAATTGTTGCTGAGAAGCTGATGTGAAGCTTTTAAATTCTTCATCTGAAAAACGGTTGATATGACAATAGTTTCTATCATTATCTGAATTTACAGCTGCTCGAAGACCTTGTAGAAATGGTAGAGTGATTACGCATTGCCTCTTAACGACTCGAAGGGCATAATGCAAAATGTTCAAAAGCATTCCACGTTCGTCAAGGTGATGTACACAGATTCTTGCATATTCAGGAACATATGGAATATTAAACAAATGCGATTAATTACTAGAGATAAAACATTGAGTTTAGGACAGTTTGGGTTATCCTGAATATTGCGAATGTCAGTAGCTATTGACTGCTGACAACTAAAACATGCTCTGGTGTTTTTCTCGATATATCTAAAGATGGTATTCCAGCAGTTTCTTTTTTGCTGATAGCTATTTCTTGAATGTCGAAAGTATTGTCCCTATCGAGGATTTTCATTTGTTGCAAACTGAACAGCCTGTCACACACATAACGAGTTCTGTGTCTATTTCTAAATACCATAATGATTTAGTACGTATCGCATTATTTTGCAACTTTAAATCACTAAAAAATAATTAGAAACTCATTTCACAAAGCACAATAAACCACTTGCAAATTGTGACAGCCAAAGTAGTTGACAGGTATAATTCATTTTTGTTTCAACGCCTACTTCGTTATTTATACATGTAGGTACACTGAAATTAAAAGATCTGTTCCAGTTCTCTTTTGCATGCAACTACAAACCTATTTAGATCTAAATTGCAAATACTGTTTACCAGTGAACACATAAAAAGGGTTAACCCTTAAGTTATAGGGTGATCACCATGCAATTTCGAATCTGATCTGTAGTTATCCCAAATAAGCGCAATCTTATTTAAAAGTAATTACATGTTATAAACTTTAGCAATACGGGAAAATACGGGACCTAACTGGGTATTCTTAATTTTTTACTGAATTGTATTTTTATAGATTTATTCGGATTTATTTCGATCAGTATATTACATTTTAAATGAATTGTCCAAAATCCTATTAACAGCATATTTTTATATAACGAATAGAAAGATTTAATCTTTCCATTTTGAACCTCGTGTATTGTAATTTTCGTTTCGTTAACAACACATATATGGCAAATCGTAAACTTTCATCAAATATGTGTCCCGGTCCAGAAATAGTGGAACGACAATAAAGAGTGTCATACGGCATTTCAATTTCTCACTTTTATTTTTTAACCAGGATTGTAAATTGCTAAGTGACTTTCCAAGAAAACAACACTTTCCGCCAAAGTTATTTTACTCGACATACTATGGTCCACCAATTTCTAACCTTTCATACCCTTGGGATAACCCACAAAAATTTTTGCCTCGGCCTTAAAATCCCGTTTTTTCACTTTTCTTTTGGAATATGTACAACCGCAATAAAACCAAAAACCTTGAGACGAGTTAAATCTTTAACTACACTCTATTTACCTTTCGGTGTATAACTAACTAACGCCCTTGAAGGTGACATTCTTTAAATAAATTGGTACTTCGCAAACATATGGCCAATAGTGCTTTTCTAATCCACAATCGCGTAACATGATCTTAGCCTTGTGAATCCTTCGAACTCCCTACACGTATATTCTATACCACAATTTGACCTTATCGACTTAATTTGTAATCCGGACTCATTTTCAACATTAGCTTTAACCCTTAAATATTTTATATATCATGCAAATGTTGACGAGTCAGCACAGTTGCGTCATAACTAACTTTGTTTCATTACCTCCTTTAGAACCCGCCTATTTTGCTCGAGAGGATGCACATCGAACTGATTAGGTTGCCAATTCTGTCCGGTGTTGTCACGCATTCCTGACATTAAATATTTGACATAATACATATTTTCTAAAATTTGTTGGTGTGTAAAATAAACATATAAACATAACCCCCGATGCTGAGATTTGACAGTTGTCAAACTGTTATCTTTCACAATCTGACAACATCGACGTCCTTTGACAGTTTAATATTAGTGACGCAACTGCTCTGAATTGTGAAAATGACTATAATAATGCAAGTACTCATCCTTAGAATTAAAAAAATATATATGTAGTGTGGAACAACACGACCTTCCAACCTACAAACTGGAAATTAAAAGTATTGAAATAATTTTAATAACATTGTTTTAGGATAATTATGCAACCTCTTTTATAAGAAGTTGATTACGAAAGTAGGCAACATTATAAACGCAAAAAAATAATCTATGTCAAACAGACGTTTAAAACTTCATGACAGACAGAGGTTAATAGACATCTAGATGCTAACTTAAATTAAAAGAAATGAAATCATTTTATTTTCAATTTTTTAGGTAACTGTGCAACCTCTTTTTTATACGTTCATGACGAAAACAGGTAACATTGTAAAAACAAAAACAATAATCTATGTCAGAATGATGTTTAAAACTTCATGTCAGATAGAGATTAATAGATATAAATTCACGCTAACGTAAACAAAATTCCAAAGCCGCCTGCTTCTATGAAAATATCGATAATACAGCGTTTTCGGTAATATTTATTTAATTTTTACATTTATTTCGCTTTACATTAAAAAACTGTATAAAGAACAGTTATATAAAATTAAATTTTCATTAAAAAATACGTCTACACTTTTATTTTATAAAATTAATTGTTATTCATATAGGAAAAATTTGAACCAACACTTAAATTCTACCTTAGGAATTTTTTGCCGCTAAATTAAGTGCCATATCAAAAAATTGCATAGAACATAATTAATCGATATGTTTAAGGTCTATATGTAGGTGTTTTTACGCCTTTGAAATATGCAGCTGTTTTAGAAATATTTAATAACAACCAAAAACTGCCCCTAATAAACCCCCTCTCCTCCGCTGGACTTCTCCCAAAATCTAATCAGCTCTAAGCCAAATGAAAACAAGCTTAAATATAAAATTTTAAGTATACGTAGGTATCTTCGTTCTGGAGTTATCGTGGATACTAACATACATCCATACAAGACATACAGACATACACACAGACATCCAGACATGATGACCGATCTTGGCGAAACTTGGCCAAAAGTTGTAAATTTAGCGATAGTGAAAAAAAGTCGATTGCGTATCATTCTATGCCTACATATGTATATGTAGATAGAAAGGTAATAAGCAAATATTTTTCTAGTGAAATCATCCTCAAATAATAGCATGTAATTTTTACCTTGGATTGACTTTATGTTCATTGCCCCCATTAAATCAGCATGCACTAACTGTAATTTTTGTGTTGTTCGCCTGGTACTACTTATCGGGAACGGGGTTCGTGTCATTTTCCCTTCAGTGTATGCAATGCACAGTTCTGATAACTTATAATTAAAATTCAAACTTATCTTTTAACAATTTCATGTTTGGACTACTGAAGTATCCTAGGCGCCTATGCCAAAGCATTTCATTATTTTCACTCTTAACTACAAAACAATTAGGAGCAATAGTATTTGAATCTTCAACATCTAATTTATAAACACTATTAATACATTTGGCAGTTGCAATGACTTCGCATTTTACACTAATATTGTCTACAGAATTAACATTGCACCCAATCGCATTGAATACAGCAATATTATTATTTGTACCAATTTACTTATAGATAACAAATTTGGTACGTAAACCACTCCATTCATTTGAACTTTGAGCCATTTTTTAAAGTAACTGATATATTCCCTTGCCCCGTAACATTTATTTAATCATTATTGGCAATAGTAACAGTATTATAATTTGTCTCAGTACCTATTCAAATTATAAAATAAGTCTTTATTTTTATAAAAATTCAAACTTGCACCGCTGTCTATACAGAGATATCAAAACCAATTTTGATGTGGTAATACACGCTCATTGGACCTACATTCAAAAAATATTCAGGTATATACAGGGTGATTGACAAAAATATGGCAAACCTGTGTTTTTTTAATGGAACGCCCTGTATATTTTTGCATTTTTGGATTCACTGTTACATTGAGAATAAAAGTGTAGAAATTTGTATCTGTATCACCAACCGTTCTGCAGATATCGTCACTTTAGTATCAAAATAGAGTTAACTTTGGTACCACGATGCGAGCGTTGTCACTACGATTTTGTAAATCTGTTTATACCACCGACTATTAATAAATTCAAGAAGGGTCCGTCTTATGGCTATGGAATCTATTATCAATTAGTATCTACTTTTCACGGGGAATCGAAATGTGAAAAAACATAGTGTTGCGTTTGAAAAAATTGAGAAAAATTACATTTCGCGTAAGTTAATCATTCTGTATAGTTTTACATGTTTTCGAAAAATTTCCCAGTTTGTTTGTTAGTAGACTACTATTAAGAGTCAGATTTACAAAATCGTGGTGAGAACGCTCGCATCATGGTTCCAAAGTTAATTCTATTTTGATACTAAAGTGACGATATCTGCAAAACGGTTGGTGATACAGATACAAATTTCTATACTTTTATTCTCAATGTAACTGAATCCAAAAATGCAAAAATATACAGGGTAACTTTGGAACCACGATGTGAGCGTTGTCACCACAATTTTGTAAATCTGTTTATACCACCGACTATTAATAATAGTCTACTAACAAACTGGGAAATTTTTCGAAAACATGTAAACTATACAGAATGATTAACTTGCACGAAATGTAATTTTTTCAAATGCAACACTCTGTATATTTTTTCACATTTCGATTCCCCGTGAAAAGTAGATACTAATTGATAATAGGTTTCATAGCCATAAAACGCACCCTTCTTGAGATATTGACGCTTTTACGTAAAAATATTCTAAAATATAAATTTACTATGACAATAGAATTCAACAAAACAAATCAGGTAGGCTAGCCGCTCGTAATAAAGAGGAACAATTGCATCTATTGTTTTAACGTTCGTATAATCATTAAAATATTGTTCCATTAGTTTGTGTGTTTTTGGATTGTCGGTTTGTCAATTTTTGTATAAAATGAATTTTTCCAAAGAAGAAATGGTCAATATGATTCTCATTTAGTTAGTTTAATTAGTATCTACTTTTAACGGGGAATCGAAATGTGAAAAAATATACAGGGTGTTGCATTTGAAAAAATTGAGAAAAATTACATTTCGCGTAAGTTAATCATTCTGTATAGTTTTAGATGTTTTCAAAAAATTTCCCGGTTTGTTTGTTAGTAGACTATTATTAATAGTCGGTGGTCGATTTAAAAAATCGTGGTTCCAAAGTTAACTCTGTTTTGGTACTAAAGTGATGATATCTACAGAACGGTTAGTGATACAGATTTCTATACTTTTATTCTAAATGTAGCAGTGAATCCAAAAATGCAAAAATATACAGGGTGTTCCATTAAAAAAACATACGATTGGGTTGGCATATTTTTTTCAATCACCTCGTATATACCTAAATATTTTTAGAATGTAGGTCCAATGATCGTGTATTACCACACCAAAATTGGTTTTGATATCTCTAATAGTTAAGGAGAAATCCTCCGTCCACGTAGTAGACACCCACCCGTATAAAAACCATCTGGATCTACCTCTACAGACAAAGCTGTGAACCAGTTATATGATTTACTACTCCCTTTACTTGATTTATTCTGAATATTATTATTATTATTACTTACAGTAATTTTCTTCTGACCAGCTTCAGTTTGTTGGTTGTATTTAGCCTTATGTCCAACCTGTTTGCAATAAAGGCAGGCTTGGGGAGCTTGATTATTTCCATATGATTTTTCGTTAGCTGCAAAAGGCGCACTATCAAAATTTTGCTTCTTACGTGACGCTCCCCCTCTCTTGCTTCAGCTATAAGTTTTGAACCCAAATCCTCAACCGTAACACCTTTTAGGTTGTGTTTCGTATTCTTTAGTAAGGCCTCTTAACATTAACATAATTGTCAAATCATCCATGGGCTTGCCCATTTCTTCCGGTTGGCTTGCTACATTGTTAATTTAAACACATAATTGCCCATATTATCGGTTAATTTAATTTTAAGTAATTCATCCAATAATATAATTCTCCTATTAACGCCTTTGTCATCATAATTTTTTAATAAAGTAAGCCAAGATTCGAGAGCTGACTTGAAATTTCTAATAAGAAGTTTTGGCCCATTTTCAACACTAAGAGCAATATTTGCCATTGGATTTGCCTTTGGAATTCACAAAAGTTGAGCTAGTTGAGGTTGACATTGTACGTGTTTGCTTAACTAGAAACAACGCTGAGGATGAGTATCTAAAAGTAAACGTGGGAAAAACGTAAGTAGTAGCGCCTAATAGTAAATACGATAAAAAGGGTATCGCGTTTACCTTGCACGATGAGGTTGTAGAACAAGTTGATGAGTTTGTGTATTAGGGTAGAAAGTTCACTACATATAGTAGAATGTATGGTAAAATTGAGTGGCGTATCCGTGCAGGAAGAAAAGTAATTGGCAGTGTATGGACCATAATTAAAATAGCAAGGAGCGATATACAATAACGTGTTTGTCCCGTTAGCACTGTATAGAAGTGAGAGTGTAATAAGTCAGAAAAAGCATGAAAGTTAAATAAATGCTGTGCGCATCATATTTTTGAGAAGCATACGCGGAAAAGCGAGAATGGATACAGCGAAGAATGAGTGTATAATGAAGGAATGTGCCTTGGAAAAGACGATGGTAAATCGGTATGAAATAAGCACACTTCATTGGTTAGATCACATTGAAAGATTGGACAAAGAACGATTGACAAAGCAGATACGTGTAGGTAATGTTAGGGACAGGACTAGGTGTACCAGATTTCAAAGGTCGTGGTTGAATGCGCTGTATAAAGAAAGGTAAGGAGTTTTAGGAATAAAAGGATGCGTCAGAATAATTGCATGAATCTTGCGAAAGCGAAACAGGCATGCAAAGATAGGACATTATGGAGCAAACTTGTTCATGGTAAATAAACATAGCGGTAAAATACGGTGGTGTGGTTGGTATGTTGTAAACAATTTATGATTGTCAAAATGGTATTATAATCTATTATTTTTTATTTTCCCCCTAGATTTGGGAGTTATTTTTACAAAGTTGGTATAATATTTTTTACTAACGTCAAATTTGATTAATTTATTTTCACATGATTGATACATATTGCCTTTTTTTTAAGTATTAAAAATGAAGATATTTTTTAAATATCTGTTTCCATAGCAACGTACAGAGCAGTTTCAAAGTTTGCAATTGATTAACATTGCCACTTTAAAAACTTCAAAATGCCTAAAAAGTTAGATAACAAGATAATTTAAATAAAAAAAACCTTTCATAGTTTGATAAATAATAAAGTTCTTCGTGCAAAAGCTTTAATTGAAACGGAAAAATATTTGATGTAAGTGATTTAAGTGTATCTTATGAAATATTTTAAAATATTAAATTAATATTTTTTCAGGTTTCTGTAAGAGCATCAATAAAATTGTGAACGGACGTGACGAACAGACAAATTTTGCTAAAATTAGGTCGACCGACAACTACGAGTGACGATATATTCGAAAGGATTTCGCAAGGATTTACAGCGACTCATTTGGCAATTCAATTCAAAATCGATCGACAAACTTTTGGCCGACAGTCACGAACATTTGGATTTTAAGGGTAGTAGATCAAGTTTAGTCAAAATTATAAAATCGATGGGGTACAAGTACACAAATTTTAATGGACGTAAACAACTATGCGAAAAAAAATATGTCGTTGGATTAAAAATCACTTTTCTCAGGAAGTTCATCCAATTTGTAAATTCAAGTCAGAATGTGATATTCGTGTTTTTGGATGAAACGTGAATTTACCAAAATGGGAGTAATATTCATCGTTGGGTACATGATACTAATTTGAAAAGTAATCCTCCCACAATTAAGTCTGAAGGAAAACGTTTTCACAATATTACACACAGGTTGTAAGTTTGGCTTCTTACAGCGGTGCGAATACTTACTGGGCTCACAAAATAATGAACGTGACTATCACAAGGCAATGACTGCAGAACTTTTCCAAAATTGGGTGGTTAGTCAATTAATTCCTGCTGTGGATAGACTGAAATCAAAATGTGTGATGGTGATGTTGAAAATATTCTACCATTCATTATTTCTCTCGAGGAATCAGATTCAAATTCTGAACTTTCTTCTGAAAATGATAAACCTAATTCAGATGTAGAAATAATGGAGATGGAATAAGGATTTAGACTTACACACTTTTGAAAGAATGTCAACTCACCATTCAATTGGTAGTTATTAAATATTTTTAAACAGTAAACGACAACGCAAAGTGGTGCCTTTATTTATTTGTGTTTAGTTTTACCTCACAATACGAAAGTATTGGGAGGTATTGTAATCCGTCAGCGAAATTTCGAGTGCAGCACTTTAGTTCTTGTGAATTATCGCAAAATAGAAAATAGATAGAAAGTAGATCCCAGCGTGTTTTTAAAGAGGATTAAATTTCTTTTAAAATGAGCTACCACACTTAAAAATTGCTTTGTCATAAGTTGGAAAAAAATAGGTTCAAACATGAAAATTTGAAAATGTATGTCTGTCTGTATGTGTTCCAGCGCGATAGCGTCCACAAAGATAATCTTATCGTCATGAAATTTGGTACACAAGTTCGGATCCATGAGTAGACGGAATGTTGAATTTTCGAGCGAAATCTGTCCAGTCAAAATGGCGGAATTTCAGATTTCGACTATTATAGAGTGTATAAATACGAACGGCTATTCGTAGCACGTCTTTACGTAGGCAACTAAGTGAACCATCCTAGAATTGAATATCTACCAAGTTTTTCGTTTGTTTGTGAACTCCTCCGATAGCGCAGTGGCAGCGTGTTTGGTTGATATCCCGGCGTTTCGGGTTCAAGGCGCTAATGTACGAGGTTTTCTTTATCTTATCTTACGTGTTAAGGCATTTCGTGGCGATTTGAAACGATTTTTGAAAAAAACTTTTTTGGCCCGTTGCTAAAAAATTTCGAATTTTTTTTTGCATTTTAAACGTTTTGAGACATTTCTGACCATTTGAGATTTAAAAAAAAATGTTTGTCCCTTAGGTCAAAAATTTTCGAATCTTTTTTTTGCATTTTTGCACGTTTTGAGCCATTTCTGGCCATTTGAGATGATTTTTGGGAAAAACAACTGTTTTGGCCCTTTGGTAAGAAATTTTCGCAATTTTTTTTTGCATTTTTACACGTTATGATAAATTTTAAAATGTCAGAATTCTAATTAATTTTTTTTTTACTAAATATAATGTATGTCATTTAGGAATTATATTCTAACATCTTAAAATGTATACTTACAATAAATATATTTAAATACTTGAAGATGACAATATAAATCTTTTATTTTGAAGCCCATCTGTGAAACAATAAATATTCAAAAAATGATTATAGAAAACACAATTTTATAAAAAAAATAAAATTAATAATAAACAATTATAATGATGGAAATTGTTCTAATATACCAGTTCGTAGAATTCTTTGTAGATGTGGTCTCAATAATTTAGATTGAAACATTTACCTTGATCGTTATCTAAATATTTCTATCAATTCCTACAAACACTTCAAAAACACTCCCTCTAGAACTACACCACCAGCAACAACACTTCTGAAAAGTCGCCCTTAAATATAGTTAACGACTGTTGTTTTCGCAACAACGTAAGTTAACTATGGATAAATGCAAAAATGATAACCGCATCAATAGAAACATATGGGTAACAAGTGGATTTATATGTTTATAAAAATTGTACTTTCATGCACATATTTACACGTTTTCATTTTAAGAACTAAATAATTGTAAACTGGGTGATTATGATTATTTACTTTCTCTGATCAACTTTTTTGATCGTGATTTTTGTTTAGTACGTCAGGCTTTATAGGTATTATTTAAATAATAAGTTAAATTTAAGAAAATGTGTCTTGGTCGTCATATTTAATTGTTTCTGTCCGAAGTATTACAATTTTTTTAATGAAACAATTTAACAATTTAATGATACGAAAACACTGTACAAAATTTTTAGTAGCAAAAAAAAACAGCACACTAGGTATAAAACACATCAAATTCTTTCAGTTTCACTTGTGCTTGTTTAAATTATCAATTACATGGTATTGTGAGGTCATGCGTTGCACACATCCAATTTTTAATATTGTTGAAAATAAAAGTTTTTTTAGTTGTATCAAATTATTTTGAGAAATTTAATTAAAATCTTTTATTTCAATTGAAAGACCCCAGAATAAATTTATGGGTGTTATAATACGGCGGAACCCTACTTCTTCACCCAAAATTTAATAGGCTTCTTCTATTATTATACAGTGATCCGTGGTTACTATTCATTTCAATTAAACGTGGCAACTGTTAAATTAATTTTGACATATAATAATATTTGAGGTTAGTGAAAACAGTCTAATACCAGCATACTTCTGGTGTAATAATAAAACACCCCAAATCTAGCGGGCAAATAAAAAAATAGATTATACACTACAATCTAATTTATTTAATGTCATGTCACATTAGCAGTAGGAGCTGTCAGATCTTCCAACTTCAAATTTTTCTACTAATAGTGAAAACATAATATTCTTTCAATAGATACTAATAAAGAATAAAAGTCACTTTGTAAAATTTTTTAAATATTTTTTTTTTTTTTTAATTAATTAAGATGTCCTATTTTTCGATCTGTTAAATATTTTGGAAAAAACGCAGTTTTTGTTGCACTCTAATGCATTTTTTTAATTACTTTGTTATTTCAACTGTAAGTACAATCATTAATTAATCCTTTTCTTTGCTAACAAAACGAATAGGTAGTTGTTCTCTTTTAAAGTTTTATTGACATAGAATGTAGATTATGAAGTACGCATAAAATCGTACAATACTGGACTTGCATGGAAAATTTTGTTAGGCAACTCCTAATTGTTTGTAAACTGTTGGAACGTACTCATCCCATTTTGATTGATAAAAATTACCAGCAACTGGTTCTCCAAGATTATACTTTGCTGCAAACGTTCTAACCGAAAATTTCCCTCTTCCATCTGCCGACGTATTAGTTAACCTTTTTTCATCAAATTCAATTTGATTTGGTTGCTCATATATTAAAAACACATAGCGATGTAAACCCGTAAATTGTGGTGGTGCAGATCCAATATACTCAGATAATGTTTCACCTTTCCCTACGTCACAACCGGGAATGTTACCAACTAGCCAATGGTGCCATTCACGAAATTCTGGATTACTCCTACTTGGCGCGTCAGGATCTGTCATTACTAGCGTATACAACTTATCCGGATTCGCGCCCCAAAACACTACAGGTTTATTTTTAACTTGAGTTGGGGTTAACTCATTGCCTTCCTTCACTTTCGCTTCATTTGAAAAACTTACTAATACAGCTTGTGTGGGTTTTGTATCTATAACATCCGGTATAACTTCCAATTCGTTAAATTTGTTGGATAATTCCCAAGAAGGTTGACAACAGGCCATTGAGAAACACAAACCAGTTACAAAAGGTTAACGTGAAGAGTGAGCAAATTTTTTTTTCTAAATCTGCTGACATGTTGATTTTCATGAAATGTCACTTAACCTACTAACATGATTTACACTACCGTTAATTATTCAGGCACAGATACAGACACATGATTTAACCAACATTTACTATGTTAAAGTTAGAATTTATATTAGACAAATTAAAATTCAGTGTTTATATATGCCTACTATTGCAATAAAATTACGTCATGATGTAATTCAGTTTTTCTGTCCTTCTCGTGATACGATCGGGATCCGCACCTTTAGTTATGCACGTTAAAGTAAATGGCTATCACTGATTGAAATATCTACTTAAAATTCATAGTGCAGAAAAAAAGCACTCCTTTTTCTCGGATAGGAAGTAAAACTGTAGGTCCCCTGGCAATATGATGACTGACACGTTAAATATCTCTTACTAAAGGTGGAATTCCTTTAGTAAGTGAAAATACTAGTGACGGGTAGTGCTAATAATTATTAGTCGTTGATGCGTCTAGAGATGCCTGACATTCCGTTTGTGTCTAGATCTCGATCCACAACACAAAAAAAATGAAAATTCATTACTATAAAATATGCATTTCAATGAAGGATTATGTATTAATAAACAAAAACCACTGCCAAATTATTTGTCAAAATGCTTTCTCATATATGTAAGTAAATAACTTCAAAGCCCACAATACCTGAATTTGAGTCATATCAGTTTTTAAACACGATAATTCCCCATGTTTGATCCGCCATATTGAATTTTTTAATTTTGACAAATGATTTATTCTTAGAGCGATTTAAAAAACCACAATATCCGACTTTCAAACAAATTTTGCTCCCTAAAAACGCCACTGACAGTTTTTAAAATTTTGTTACAAATTAACAAAGTTGCAAAATTGATCATTAGCCCACAATACCTGAATTTTAGTCATATCATTTAGTCAATACGATAATCCCTCATTTTTGATCCGCCATTTTGAATTTTTTAATTCTGTCATCTTAAAAACCCCCAATGCCCGCCTTTCCTTCCTTGGTAAATTAAAAAATGCACAATTTTGTACCCTAAAACGGCGCGCCACTGGTTATTATTATACATTTTTTTGTTTTGAAATTATGTAAAAAGTATGTTTGTTTTTTTAATTATGTGCTGGATTTTGCTTATTAACGAACTAGATTTTATGGCAAAGAATTGTTGTACCTAATTTCATATCGATAGCTTTAGTGGTTCAAAAGATTCTCGCACACACCCAAAAAGACACGCAGACAGACACGAATTTTTTTCTAAAAACTTGTTATTTATCGATAGCTTTAATGTTTCAAAGAATATCGCGCACACTCACACACAGACACAATCAAACACGAGATTTTATTTTCTAAAATGTGTTTTTCGTATTGTTTAGGCCACAAAACGCCTAGAAATGTAAAAAAGTGTTTGAAAATTTAAACCGATTACATAGCTTTCTCTTTATATGTACGTATATGAGAAAGCAATACATCCACGTACCACCCAAAAATTAAAAAACAAACCTAACGCGTTTCAATAGCTAAGCTACCATCTTCAGCCGTCGACTGGGACGGACTAAAGAATTTTTTATATACATATAAACCTTCAACGAGTAACGCTTCGTTGCTTATCTGGTGAAAGTGACTGTTTAATGAGTTCGGGGTAACCTAAAGGTCATTGATCGTCATTATTCATTTGAATTTGTGTTTTTGTATGGTCATTTCATAGCAATCAAGTTCGCACTTATTACTAACATGTATGATTAAAGATACCTTATTTACACTACATGATTTTTATCAAACATATGAAGGGCTACGACAGGCTTATCACAACGTTTGTATTTGATATGAGCTAAATGTTGTTTAAAGCGAATTTTGATTGGTTGATTAGTTTGCCCTACAATTTGTCCACAAATTTTACAATGAATTTTATACTTTCCCGTCCTATCCTGCTTATCCACTTGATTTTTGGAACGCTCCAGCAGCTGCTGGAGAACGCTCCAACAGCTTTAATGTAAATCAGGAAAAATTAACTATCCGAGAATTGGATAAGTTTTGTCAAATCACACGGCTACGAAGCCAGGACACGAAAACGACATTGAAGCGTTGCTTAAAACTATCACTAAACGGCATTGTCAAATTGTTAAACGCCGGAAACACCTCTCCCATCACTAAAAATATCGCATTTGATACAGAAAGATAGATCAAAGGTATTCCCGATAACCAATAGAAACTAAGTGCAGAAGAAGTACCGTTTATTCGGAGATAGCTAGTTAAGCTGGCAATTTGCGACAGCGACAAATACACCGCCAGTATCGGATTAAGCCAATCGGACGTTCTGTGAACAGCGAAAGATGGAGGTGCAAGTAATTTAGTAAGAACACTGAAGCTAGGGGAACTAATCGGACGGATTAATGACAACACTAAAAATCAAATACGTCGCCGTATTGCTCAAAAGATAAAGGGCACAAGATAGATAGGTGTGACGGTAAACCATGGCCATGATGAACATAATGGAAATGGAAACGCTGTCAGGCTACAGGCTAATTTCGTAGTTAACAGAAATCGACAATCAAGCAAACGATAAGAGGCAACTTGTAGGGTAGTGCAATAGTAAGGAAAATGGGACAAGTTCGTGTATATATATATATATATATATATATATATATATATATATATATATATATATATATATATATATATATACGGCAAACATCTAGCCGATAATAAAATTCATTCCATACACGTGTGAGCATGTCATTATCAATCAGTGCCAGAGCTGCGGTGATACGGCCGTGAAGTTCCTAAAGATTAGAGGAGAGCGAAGGTACAAAAACAGTGTTCGTTACAAATCCCACAAGAAAAATTCATAAGCTGTTAGATCTGGTGATCTAGGTGGACAATGTATTAACGTGACATCTTCTTGTCCAAAGCGTGCTATCCAACGTTGTGGTAAATTTCTGCTGAGATAGCCTTATGGAAGTGTGCCGGACAGCCATCTTTTGAAACACGCAAACATCACTGTCTTCATTCATCTATGGCACCAGCTAATTCTCCAGCATGTCTAAGTAAGTTCTTTCAGTGATGGCGCGCTTCATGAAGAAAATTGGTCCGAACGCCTTCATTTTAGATTTTGCGCAGAAAACATTCACCTTAGACGAATCTCGCACATGCTGAATTATGGCGTGGGGGTTGTCAGTCTCCCAGATCGGAACATTGTGCCGATGTACCTTTCCGGGCACATGAAATGTGACTTCCTGACTTGGTTCTGGACGTCCTGGTCGATGATTGATACATAGGCAGCCTGCATCCCTAAATGTCTCATACCATTTTCTTATGCTATTGTAAACAGGCGGCTCCCTGTTAAATTGTGCTCGTAATCGTCGTTGTACAGTCAACGCCAGACAACGAAGGATTGCTGAAACAGCTGCATATTTCGAAGATACCTAGATACCGTATATAGATCTTAACCATATCGATTAATTTTTTTATATGCATTTCTTTGATACGAGGGGTAATTTGGAGGAAAAAATTCCTAACTTAGATGTTTGTTCAAATTTAATCTATATCAGAATAACGATTAATTTTATAAGAGTGAATTAAATTTAATTAAATCAGATTGAAAATGTATTATTGATATTTTTGTAGAATCGGGCGGTATTCGAATTTTTTTCAAGTTATCATCTATATGCTTATTAACCTTTTTAAATGTCTACCTGACATACATTATCGTGTTTGTTTTTACAATGTATTAATAAATATCTTGGGTGGAACAACACACAACCTTCCAAACCACAGAATGGAAATTAAAAGAAATGAAATAACTTTAATAACAATTTTTTAGTGTAATGATGCAGCCTCTTTCATAATAAGTTCATTACGAAAATAAAATACAATAAAAACAATAATCTATGTCAGTTTACAACTTCATGTCAGATAGAAGTTAATCGACATCTAGACGCTAACTTAAAAAAATTTCAATGCCGCCCGCTTCTATAAAAATATCGATAATACAGCTTAAGCGTATTTATTTAATTTTTACATACAGAGTGAGTTTTAAGTATGGAACGCCTCAATTATCTCGGAAACGATATGCCCGTTTTTTATGGATTTTGGTGGGCAAGGGTCTTGTGATACGGCCGATATTATGGTGTAATTTACATTATTGTCAGACCTTTCCTTTTTCCGGAATAATAACGAACTTTGTTATTTCAAATGGATCACCCTGTATATTTTTTGCTTTTTGAAATCCTTAAGAAATACTGATTATTTTTCATCTAATGTTCCCTATACCTAAATGCCATAATTTAGGAGTTATAGCTACATTTACGTTATCTCCGCCGAAGTTAAAATAATAAATTTAGATGGCTATGACGGTTATAATAACAACTTTGACGTTTCAATATTATCTCCGCCGAAGTTAAAATAATACATTTAGGTCGCTATGACTGCTACAATAACAACATTGACGTTTCAATAAATTATTATTGTTGAAGTTTATTGAAAGTCACAATGGATCGTTTATCTGAGAAAGAAAGAATTGAGATTTTAATGATATTAGGATATGGTGATAAACGTAGAAGTCAACAAGAAACGTGTAATATCTTTAATAATTTATATACTAACCGAAATCCAATAACAAGATCTACTGTCAGCAAATTAGTAAAAAAGTTTAACGAAACTGGTTCAGTAAAAGATTTATCCAAATCAGGGCGCAGAAAAACTGCATCAACTGAAAACAAATCTTTAGATGTTTGTGTCCTGTTAGAAGACGATCCACACTTGAGTATTAGACAAATATCCAGGGAACTTGATATTTCGCAAACATCCGTAATGAAATACTTATCTTTTTTGTTTACTACATCTTTAACAATTTTTAACAAACATTACTACTGACGAAGATAACTGTAAGTGTTATCCAAACGTTTAGATTGTATAATTTAAAGTACACCATTAAAAAACCCCAAAAAAGATCAGTATTTTATTATGAGTGTTAATGGTGAAAGTTTACATTTTCATATCAGGATGAAAATTTTACATGGTAATAAATTCCATCCATACAAAGTAACGTTGGTTCAAGAGTTGTTAGATGACGATTTTGATAGACATGTAGAATTTGCAGACCTATTGATGGAAAAATGTTACAATCAAAACGATCCAAATTTTTTAAGTAATGTTATGTTTTGCGATGAGGCCACTTTTTGTATTAATGGAAACGTAAATCGGCATAATTGTAGATACTGGTAACGTAACAATCCTCATTGGATGCGTGAATCCCACACCCAATATCCCGATAAACTGAATGTATGGGCTGGAATAATGGGCGACAAAATAATTGGCCCCTTTTTCATTGAGGGTAACTTAAATGGCCAGGCGTATTTAGATTTATTGGAAAATAGTATTATACCTAAGTTGGCTCGGCTATTTCCAAACCCAAGTAAGTATTTTCAATTACATTTAAAAAAAACTTCATTATTGGAAGTTTTCAGACAATAACAATATCCCAAACGACAATATTTGGCTACAACAAGATGGTGCCCCACCTCATTATGCGCGTGTGGTGAGGCAATACCTAAATAATGTGTTTCCTAGAAGATGGATTGGAAGGCGTGGTTTTATCGAATGGCCCCCGCGATCACCCGACATGAATCCTTTATTCCTGTGGGGTCACTTAAAAAACATCGTTTATAAAACAAAACCTGCCAATATTCAGGAATTAAACGATAGGATTACCACAGAGATAAGAAGAATTGAGCGGTCAGGGATGTTGCAAAATGTATTGAAAAATTTAAAAAATCGCATGGCTTGTTGTATTGAAGTAAATGGACAACATTTTGAGCATTTGCTGTAATCGCCTTTACTGTAGTATTCAAATTAAACGAGTTTTTTAATTATAGCCTATAAATGTATTATAATAAAATACTTATCTTTTTTGGGATTTTTAATGGTGTATTTAAATTATACAATCTAAACGTTTCGATAACACTTACAGTTATCTTCGTCAGTAGTACCTAATATTTGTAAGAATTGTTAAAGATGTTGTAAACAATTTTGTCAAAGTTGAAAAATTAAAACATAAACATCAGCTTGCTATTAATACAACAGTTTGAGAAACGTAAAAAGCCAACTTTAAAAATTAAATTTCAAATTTTAGTAAAGAATAACTAGAGGTCATTAAAAATTAAATATTGTTAAACTGCCTTAAAGATAACAAACCGGAACACTCTCTACGACGAAAGCTAACAATGGAATTTGTCAGCCAAAAACACATTAAACAAAATTTAATCGAGTTATGATGTAAGTGTAAAGTTGTGAAAAACTTCAATTTGAAAATGATAAAGGCATTCACATATCCAAACATCACATCAAATAAAATAACCTAGAGATATCTTCATCAATAATTGGAAGTGTTATTAACAATGAAAAGCACAATGTAAAACGTTTTTTGTAATTTTCAATTTTAATTTAATTCCAACCACTTATGTTAAATTATAGTGCTGTGGTAATTTAACATATAATTGGTAAAGCATTTACTTCAAGATCTAGGAAAAACACAGCAAAAAACCTAGACAACCAAAAGCTAAAATCTTTTAAGATTACCTAAAGATGCGTCAAACCCTTTATCATCTTCTGGAGTGTATAAGTTATCTTGTTCATGTGGAAAAGTCTACGTCGGAACCACAAAACGTAGCTTTGATACAAGACGCAAAGAACATATGAGATTTTGTAGATTAGGTCAACCAGAGAGGTCTGCTGTGGCTGATCATGCCCTGAATAATCTAAATCATGACATTCAATTTGACAATATGGAAATATTGTCAAGACAAACTCATTATTATGTTCGTTTGCAACGTGAAGCTATTGAAATATATAAACACCCTAATCATTTTAATAGACAAGAAGAAAAAAAAAGCATAATGATACGTCTTAATTTTGATTTTAATTTTAGCTTTTGGTAAAATGAAATATACATCTGTTTCAGAAATAGTTGATAAAAATAAAAAAAAAAGTGCTTAATAAACCCCCCTCGCCGCCGTTGAATTTCTCCCAAAACCTAATCCGCTCCAGGAGAAACGAAAACAAGCTTAAATACAAAATTTTAAGTATGTACTAAGTGTTTTCGTTCTGGAGTAATCATGGATGCTAACATATATCCACACATATAGGCATCATGACCAATATTGGTGAAACTTGGCCAAACATTGTAAAATGAGTTGATAAGTCGATTTAGCGATACTAAAAAAGTCGATTGGATAACCTTCTATACCTACACATGGTTATGTAGGTCGGAAGGTAAAAAGAGTATGTATAATTATTCCAGAAAATTATTATTAAAGTTATTCCATTTCTTTTAATTTCTATTCTGTAGTTTAGAAGATCGTTTGTTGTTCAACACCAGATATTTTTTGTATTTACGAGATAGATTTTACCGCAAAATGTACTTCGTTTCTAATTAATATTTTATTTCAGTTACTAACTCGGAGACGATGCCCTTTACATTAAAATTTATAAATGTTGGAATTGATCTTTGTGATGTGATTACTGCATATGTGATCGAAGGTGCAGCATTTGAGATCAAAATCTCGTGCCTGGCTTCTTGTTGAGTTTTTTTTATCTACTCTTAATTTTTGTATTGCAGTTTTACTTTTATATATAGGACAGTTTTTAGATCTACTCCACAATTAACACAGTTTGGTGGAACTAGACAGCGATCCTTGCTATGTTCTGGGTAACCAAAATAGCATATTTTGTCTTTTGTGCACGTTGACGGTCTGTGTCCGTATTTTTCTCACTCAAAACATCGTAAGGGGTTAGGGTAGTACGGCTTCACTGGCAATTTGTGGTACGCAGCTGCCGTGGGTAATGATACTCTGTTAAAAGTAAGTAACACTGAAGCAGTTTTTAATAATTTACCTCCTACCTCCTTGCGATTCTAAATTTTCTTTTATTTCTGGTTCTGTTGCATTCCTTAAATTTTGACAGGTTACAACTTCTTTAGAAAAAATTGTGTTGTGAGGTGTTATCTCGACAGCTGCCATCAAATATTCTTAGATTTAAAAGTTTATGTGCCTGAACTTTGCTTTTAACTGCAATAAGAAGTTCATGTTTAATTTTACTCATGTTTGCGATCGTTACAATTAAATAATCCACATTCCTTTGACTTATTTTATTAAATGCGCCAACTTCTGTGGTTTTTACATCTAAACATATTGGTAAATACACAAAAGTATTTCTTCTGTTTGAATTTCCAGTTATTCAATCTCCTTTAACTCTGGAGGCAATGGACTTTCTTGTTTAAGATTAGTCGGCAACCCGATTTTAAAGCTATACTAGCACTAGTCCTGTAACAGTGTAAGTGCTAAAGGTAGGTTTGGTCTGGGACAAAACACCAATAATTTTTAAAACTGTTTGGACATTTACACGTGTTTCATCGAAGGAACCTCACAAACCCACTGCGTGTACGCATTTTCTCCAACGTTCTTAAAAATGACATTACATTCAATACTTTAGTTAAGAATATTGTCATATATATTAAGAATAACGTAAATTATGATTATTGAACTACGGCTAAAATATACGCCTGTACTGCTAGCAGTATGCAATCACTTACGTATTTATTTAATAGCGTATATTTTACTTTTTTAATATTTTAAGTAACTTTTTCTTTTTACACATAACCACACATATACACACACACACGCACACGCACACGCACGCACGCACACGCAAACGCACACGCACACGCACTCACATGCACACGCACATGCACACGCACACGCACACGCACACGCACACGCACACACACATACGCACACGCACACGCACACGCATACGCACACGCACACACACACACACACACACACACACACACACACACACACACACACACACACACACACACACACACACACACACACACTCACACTCACATCACTCACTGCACTCGCACTCGCACACGCACACGCACACGCACACGCACACGCACACGCACACGCTCACGCTCACGCTCACACTCACACTCACTCTACTCTCACACTCATGCTCATATTAGCCGAAATATAAAATTGAGTTTTGAGATATTCAGTCTCATTTTGTATATAATTCTACACTAAACGTAGCTTAATTTCCGATTACCTGCCCTTTTAGATATGTCTACTAAATAAATCTCAAAGTTAATTTATTTCACAAAAATCAATCCCACACTGTAAATAACTATATTTCAAGTCATTCCCCTAACTACGGATTGTTAATTGGAAACCTCCTTTTATGTCTTTTACTTTTTACTTAATATTTTATTGCTACATAGACAGTGCAGCGCAAGAAATGTGGTGTGCACATCATATATCTTTGTTTGGTATGTGTGTATGTATGTATGTCTCACCATACATAGTATGTAAGGTCAAACAAGAACATATCCGCTACGATAACGGGTTCGCGGGACAGCTATTTTTAATTCATTCGCATTTTGCTTTATATGAAATGTGTAAATTGTAGTTTTGTGCCTTACTTTTTCGTCTAATCCATCTGATAATATTGAAAATTAGTCATCGCGCAAATTCTTTTAATACAAAAATACTTTACGATCCTTGTCAGAGATTATATAGGCTTTAAAGAAAGATACACTAAATGGACCATGACCCATTACATTTGAAGTGGTGAGTAATTGGATTGTATCAGTTTTTAAGAAAGCGTCGTTCCTTTTTCATTTGAGAAATATGAAAATCGGGGTTACGAGAAATTATCACAATTAACTTAACAGAGTTATCTTTACAAAAAAGTGTCTACCTTTTGGCTCCAAAGTTGATAGTTTACAATATACTTCCAATAAGTTCT
>JARFJB010001138.1:4815000-4855000 GCA_036346205.1 Vesta saturnalis | reverse complement strand
AGCTCTAAATACAGCCCTAAGCCCTAGTTCAACCCCTAGCTCTAAATACAGCCCTAAGCTCCAGTTCAACCCTAACCCTAAATACAGCCCTAAGCCAAGCCAAGCCCCAGTTCAACCCCTAAATACAGTCCTAAGTCAAGCCAAGCCCCCAGTTCAACGCTAGCCCTAAATACACCTCTCACGTTAGCAACTACAAAAAAGGCCTTAATTAGGGATGAAGAGGGTTGAAAAATACGGTGCTTCACGTAAGCGATTAAAAAACAAAAAGGCCTTAATTAGGAATGACAAGGGGCTGAAAAAGACCCCCGAAAAGAAACCATTAAAAATAAGGGTTGAAAATGCGGTCCCCCACGTAAAAACAAAAAAGGCCTTAATTAGGGATGAAAAGGGTTGAAAAAGGGCTCCGAAAAGAACCCCGAAAAATAGGGTAAAAAATGCGGTCTCCCACGTAAGCTAATAAAAAACAAAAAGGCCTTAATTAGGGATGAAATTCCCGTCAAGGGTTGAAAAAGGGCTTCGAAAAGAAACCATTGGGGGGGTGAAAAATGCGGTCTCCCACGTGGGCTAGTAAAAAGTGAAAGTGGGCGGGGCTTGTGACGTAACAAAAAGTGGAGGGGATGGTGTCTCTGTTCTACTGTCATTTATTCGGATGTTTTTTTCTACTTTCCAGGCCTCATTCAAAATTTAAATACAAAACACGAGTTCAAATTGCCATACATCCCAAATTTTCAGTAATAATACTTAATGGGAAGGTGCATTCACTTTAATATTCTTTTGCTTTTAACATGCAGTTATGTACCTATGCATGTTTAGTAACTTTTTCTTACAGTCATAGTCCTCTTTTAGGTAAGTATATATTAGTACCTACCCAAGATGCTAGGATAATTTTGGTTATCACGCTACCTACTATAACTACACATAACACATCCTATTTATACAATTATAGTATTGTGGATAGGAAATAAACATTATGGCAAATCAATCACTGCATGAATAAGAAGCAGCTAAATCTCAAGGCCTTAGTTTAAACAACAACCTTAAGTATGGCTTCTTAATTAAATGTAGGCAATATTACAGGATTACATCGATCTGGATGAAATTCTATATAATTAATTAAATTAAAATGTAAGAACTGTACGTCTTAAAATTGTCTGTGGCAATATAGCGACAAGCATTTCAACAGTTTTTATCACAGGCCCGTTGGCCGTTTGTATATACATACTCAAAGTTGATAATATCTACATTACGTATGCAGATATCAGCAGGGTTACCTCAATGTATCAATTCACAGAAAGTAAACTAAATTTTTATGAAATAATAACGCTGGTTTGTTTGTTTAAATAGACCAATCATGTGAGATGAATATTGTTTACTTCACGTTTGTCAAAACATTATTGTAAGTGTGAGATTCCGCTTTTCATCAATTACAAGTAAGATAAAAAAAATTCTTCTGAATATAAACATACCACTAGCGACATGAATAGATGGATTCTTCATTGAGCATGGACATGTATATCTAATGGTTGTACTTCTCAAAATAATGGCTTAGTAAAGACAACAAATTAGAAAAGCAGTAAGTCAAAATACTTGATAATTTTATGTTTGTGTTTCTATTCAATTTTAAATAATGCGATGTATGCAAGGACGGTTTCCTACAACAAGAATTTAACACTTTTATAAATTTACTTCGGAATGGGAACAACAATTTTGACTAAGATTGGGGATATTAAAACATATGATTTAATGCAAAACGCGTTAAATAATCCGGTGTCATATTAGGTGAGGTCCTACAAATTGCAGAGGTAGCCAGACGACGTATAATCTCACTTGGCTGTGTGAATTAAATGTATAAAATGTCACGAGATCAAACGAGGTCCATATGTGTATCTTATGGATGAAACATCCAATTTCACGAGGCCATGTGAGGTACTCGTGTTATAATATAAATAAAATTGTTGTGGTGAAGTAGGTTTAAGAAAATTTAAGTGGCCAGTATAACAATAAACATAATAATAATAATAACAAAATGGTGATGTAATTTGTACATTGAATAAACGCCAAATGTAATCTCTAAATACAAATTTTTAACAAATTGAATTACTAACCTTTCACCACTAATTATATGCCGTCTCGTCCACAATCGGTTGATTAAATATAGGGAGGGTTCTACTATATTGCCTTGTTAATACACCTGAAATGCGGCTTGTTTCTCACCTGCTTAATTATTTTCCCTTCTCTTATTAATAAAAAAAAACAATGTATAATTAAATGCATGCTCGAGCGCCATGTTATCTTTGTCCAGGAATAACAAAACCCTAAATAATGAACAACAATAATTTTCTATAAATAACAAAAATTGACAATGTGCAATTAAGTTTATTTACCCAATATATGGATGGTTAAGGAGAGGTAAGAAAAGGTTTTAAAGCTAAGCTTAAAAAAAATATAAAATTTACCACGTAAATTCCTCAGTATAATGATTTTCATATAGACAGCTTCCTGTGTTTAATTATGGATGCGGAACGGTCAATCAGTATGAAAGCGTTTCTACATCTTCCTTGCGTATTCTTGTAACAACGCGATCAACTAGGTATTTGAAGGAATTTTTGTTCCACTAAACTTATTGTATTCTTGATGTTTTATTGTATTAAAATTGCATTTTAAGATGATATTATTTGAATGAAGAGAAACTTGTGTAAATAAGTAACTTAATAGCCATTTAAAATATAAATATAAGTATGAGTAAGTAAGTAAGCAAATAAGTGCCTTAAGTGAGTATAAGGGAATAATATAAGTACTATAATGATTGTACGTAAGTGTACGTAAGTGCCGGGAGTGTACGTAAGTGTACGGGAGTGCCTGGAAAGAGCAAATGCTTAAGCTTTAAATTAATGAATTGAAAAAACTTACCACCAAAATTCTGATGGCACCAAAAATAAAAATTAAGTAAAAACCATTATAACAATGACTTCTGCTTTAACATTCAGCAGCAAGTGAAGTAAAAAAATAAAGGCTTTCAGAAACGCTTCTGTAAATGCCCCCCCTCAAGAGGTGTCACGCCTTGCGCGAAATACAATGATCGGAGTCCAATTTTTAAAAGAAAGGGAACTATAACTATTTATATAATATTACACCCAAAATATATGTTCTATGAAATGCAATTTAAGTTGCCTTTCTCAATTTTACATGTAAATAATTAAAAACTCCTCTAATTTCACGCCAAATAAATTAATGATCTTAGATTAACGTATTTTTTAATACAACTACAAAAAAAGGTTGTTACAGTGTCTACGCTGGGACCTCGCAGAAATATTGGAGGTCTTGTAAAACACACACGAATACGCCACCAGCGGAAAAGGGTGAACTATAATTACACATTCGAAGGCTGTTGTGAGGTACATTAATTTTTATTCATATTTAACTTTTACGAATAGGTATGAGACCGTCTTCTAATGGAGAACACCGTAACAAGGTACGCTTCCTGCGAGGTCTAAAGTCAGAACCTCGCACAGAAGAAAGACCTCGTAAGACAGCTCACTGATGGCGAAAATACCTCCTAAGATACACGCGCGCGCACGTGCGTGCGTGTGTGTGTGGATGGGTGGGTGTGGGTGTGGGTGTGGGTGTGGGTGTGTGTGTGGGTGGGTGGGTTGGGTGTGGGTGTGGATGTGCGTGTACGTTTGCGTGGGCGTGTGCGTGTGCGTGTGTGTGCGCGTGTGCGTACTGGCCGCCATAAATAAACGAAATTTTCAAAAAACGTGCATTTTATTTCTATTACTAAACGATGAACATTTTAGTAAGATACAAATATTGTTAACACTAACAATGCGTCGATCCTCCTCTGTTTCTCACACATTCAGCTAGCCGATTAGGGATAGTTGAAATGAGTGAATCTATGCTTATCTGAGGTATATTATCTTAAGCTTCTAAAATCCCTTGTTGATGGGCATCTACGTTGTTTGGGAGTGGCTGTAGATCATTGATTCTCCGTCCTAACATATACCACAAATGTTCGATTGGCGATGTCTGGCGATCGGGATGGCCATGGAAGCAGATCAATATTAGCAGTATTTAGATACTCCATATCAACCCTTGCGATATGCGGCCGCGTATTATCTTGCTGAAAAATTGGATTTTCTATTTCTTGCAGATATGACAGTAATACTGGTTCAAGTTTAACAGCTATCATATGGCTTACAATATCTGTTTGACGTTACATAATTAAAATAGTTATTTTGTGTATTAAATCGTGTAGTTTTTTATCTTTTACATAAATTTAATTGTTTCGATAACAGTTACAGTTGTCGTTCTCAGTAAATGGCAATAGATTTAAAATTAATTAAGATTCATATTTATGAAATATGAAAACGCAAATATAAAATATAAATAAAAAATGCACGATTTATTACCAAAAGTATTTTAATCTATTTTGGATAGTTTTAAATATATAACTGTGATTACCTCATTTCATGTTGAAAAAATGCATTGTTGAGAAACATATGTCATCGAAGATAATTGTTTCCAAATTTTCATAACCATATAAAATATTTTAAGCTTGTTGATACGTGATTTAGATAAAGAAGTTTAAACATAATTTATCTATCTATAAACAAAAAATTGGGTAAACAAATACAGAATGAGTAACACACTTAATACAAAAATATGTATCGATTAACACAGGTGTATATGTATATTTTGTACATTTACTAACGCCATGATCTATATGCAACAAAAATCAACAAATATACGAGCATCTGTATGTATCTGATTGCAGCAGCAAAATAATAAGCAATTAGTTTCATATTTCACTGAACATTTCTCTTTGTATTTGTAGAAAATTCCTATGTTCAATTTTAAATGAAACAGGTCAATACACCGGAAGTGGAAACATACAAGCAACATACACAACCTTTGTCAACTATATGACTGTAAAATGTTATTACTACCATTTTATCGTTATAATACTTTGGTAGTAGGAATACGAATATTACTTTAAGCGATTTGAAAAGTGACCGATCAAGACAGTGATAAAAAAAATTGAACTGGATTCCTTAAAAGAATTGAATTTAAATTACCATATTTTCTATGTGCCGAGCTGGCTAGACAATAGGTGCATGCCTCCTGTCGAGCGACCAAGAAATGTTGCATCTAATAAGGACCTTTGAACACTGGGCCACCACGGTGGCGCTTCCATGGTGGCTGCTCAAAGTTAACGGGCCACCACTACAGCTATCAGTTCCACCATGGATGTTGAAGAAGTGGATGCGTTGGCATACATATTTCTGCGTTAACGGGAACCTTGTAAAAATCGTCATTACTGGATACATCCTTTTTTGCGGGATGAAGTGCAAGAGGGTTTTTACTCATTATGAAGATCTTAGGAATAACCCCGATAAGTTCTATACTTATACAAGAATGAGTGTTGATACTTTAGAGGAGCTTTTGGGATGTCTGAAAAAGAAGAAGAGTAACTGCTTGTAACGTTGGGGTAAGTCAAACAAAAGTAAGTTATTAAAAAAATTACTGAAATACCTGTGAAGGTGTAATGAGAGGGGTTAACAGAGACAACAAAAAAAAGGCGGTCGCTATCATTGTCGGAAGCAGCGTCACTACGTATGCCAAATATTCTTCAGAAAGTCTAGCGCCAGCAGTAGAAGAAATAAAAAGTAAAACTATTTCTATGCGACAGGCTTCCAAAAAATACAAGATACCATTGGGTACGTTCTCTCGAAAACTAGCCCATAAAAATATGAAAGCTGTTGGCCGCCCGACAGTTCTAGCAACATATGAGGAGGATTTGATTTTGGAAGGATTGTTTGTGACTGCTAAATGGGGGTTTCCTCTTACGACCCAAGATTTATAATGTGTAATATATTCTTATCTTGAGGAATGTGGTAGAAGAGAGAGCCTCTTTAAACAAAACAAACCTGGGAAGGACTGGGTGTATCATTTTCGCGAGAGGCATCCAGATTTATCAAATCGTTTTGGAGAAAACATCAAAAGAAATCGAGCCCAAGTGTCTTCTGAAATGATTACAAAATATTTTCAAAATTTAAAAAATGAACTTGAGAGTATTGGGCCAGACGCCATTATAAACTATGACGAAAGTAACTTAACCGATGATCCTGGCCGTTCTAAACTGTTGGTAAAAAAAGGGTCAAAACATGCAGAATTATTACCTCCGTACGTTACATATAAAGCTGAATATTTATACGGCACTTGGAGAGAACGTGGGCCTAAGAACGCACCACACAATCGAATCAAATCAGGCTGGCTGGATGCAAAAGTGTTTGATGACTGGTTTACGACTGTAATACTCCCATATTTTAAAACTTTCGGACTAGGGCCCAAAGCTATGATTGGCGACAACCTTTCCAGCCACCTTGCTCCAAATGTTATCTAGAAATGTCAAGAACACAACATTAAACTCATCATTTTGCCTGCTAACGCAATACACCTTTGTCAGCCTTTGGATGTATCTTTCTTTCAGCCGTTAAAAGCTGCATGGAGGAAAAAATTATTGAAGTGGAAATTATCGCACCAAGGAACCATTCCAAAGGCTCAATTTCCAGCTCTCTTAAAAGAGACTCTCGATGGTATGGAACATAATCAAGAAGAAATAATAAAATCAAGACTCCGATAAGATTTGGATAAGCAGCAGGTTTTAAAGAGGATTCATGACTAGAACACAACAGCAGATGAATCCGCTATAGCTACTGCTTTAACAAAACAACTTATGACTATGCGATATGGAAATGAAGCTCAACATCAGCAGATCAAGAAAAAGACAAGACTAACAATAGAAGCTGGAAAAAGTGTTTCCGATCCAATTCAAGAAGTTAACTCCCAATCTTTTGCTAGTTCTGTTTCTGAAGCAGAAATATCTTTACATGATTCAGAACCTTCAGTTGGTCCAGAAACTTTTTTTGATTTTGACTCTCCAAAACGATCTTTACCTATTCAAATGCAGAAGATATTGCGGATGTTGAACATTAACAAATCATTAAGTGTTTAGAATATTCTAATAAGGGAGAATGTAAAGTTTATTTTAAGAGTGTTATTGATATTTAGATTTTTTTTTGATTAAGTTTTAAAAATCTGATTTTGTAAGGATTAGTTTTTTATTTAAAGAAAGTGTGCAATTATGTTTTTTTCTTACTTGTGTTTCAAAAAAATATATTATTCGTTAATAAATATGTATTTTTCTATCTTTGTTTTTTATTTACTCCAATAAAATGAATTAGAATAATCCTATTACTAATTTTTTGCATTTTCTTTGTTCCAAGTTGCCCATCTAGGTTATGTAAAAATGTAAAAATACATACTCGTTCCAAGTTTTTCGAATGGGGGGAAACTTGCAACACTCCGTATTTTTAAAAAAAATCTTTCTAGATTTTTAAATATGTTTTGCTGATAACTGAAACTAGTTTTATAAACCTCTATACAGATTATGAATAACTTAAATTATTTGAAATTTTTTACAGTTTTCCGTAACTAACCATTAAATCTAAAGTGTTTCAAGTGATCCCACTCTACGGTATGTCAATTTCAGCTGTAATTAACGTACAAACAAATTAGAGTGCTCCTATTGAGGGTAGGTTTACGAGATACTAAATAAAATTTCTTAAAATATTAAATATTAAAGTTCTTTTTACTATTCTGGTTCAAACGGATTTTTAACTGCCACTTTTGGACGAATTCTAGAGCTTTGAGGTATTTCGGTAATCATTACTTTAACATGACTTCATTCCAATTTGTGTTTGATTAGGGTATGTTTTAGATTTGATTTTCTGTGTTGTTATTTAAATTTGTCAAAATAACAAGAATCGTGATTGGCACTTCTCTACTTTACCGTGTCTCAACAATATTATGCAGTGCTGCGCTTATGGGAACAATGAACATAGTTTCTAATAAGAATTACCAAGGAAGTAGCCACTTGGGTGTTTAGTTAGTCGTCAGTATTTTTTAGGAACCTGAAATTTGTAAAAATATCTATTATTAAGACCTAAACGCACAACATTTCTGAGTAGGACAAGTACGAAGTGGTATTAAATAATAACTGTTGCAGGTCAACAGATTGTTAAAAATAAATCTAGTAAGCAATTTTCCTCCTAAAATACTTACTGTTTGTATTGAACTTTCAACTTATAAGTTACTTGTAATACCTTATGATAATATCAAAGATTTAGAATATAAGCTAAGTATAACTTTGCTTCAATGGAATTTAGTGAAGGAGTAAAAAAAATTACTATGAAAATGACCTTAAAAGTACTGCGGTAAACAGTAATTCAACTGAGGTCTTGGCCCGCAATTCTACTCGTACTCACATAACTATAGCTCCCAACCATGATACAAGAGAGGGCTGGTTAAGAGTTGTGGATGTTGAAAGCAATAATTGGATTCAAAATTGCTAATTACTATTACTGAAAAGAGTATCAAAGAGGTGGAGTAATCACCCATGTAAAATGCATTATTCAAGTTGAATTCATTTTTGTTTTTCGTACCTAAATATTGGAAAAGTTTTTGAATTTAACTGCATAAAATTGTTAAAGTATAAAATTATTATTATAGCTCTCTACAAAGCTCCATATTGCTCTAACACATCAACATTCCTTAACGATTTCTTCATTTTGTTATAAAATATGTGTTATGAATTGTAAAGTTATTATAGCAGGTGACTTTAATGAAGATTTAATCAAAAATTCTGCATCAACTAGAAGATTTGTCGACACTGTACCTTCATTTAACCTAAAACTTTGTGTAAACGAAGTAACAAGGGTAAATCAAAAGCACAGCACAGGTATTGATAACGTGATAACTAATGTTTCTTCGGTGTCAACAGTAGTATTTGGTACACATATTGCAGACCATAGAGGCACATTGGTTGACTTTAAATGCATATCAAATGTAGATTTACATACAAAAAGAAAAGATGTAAAAATTATGTTTGTAAAGGTGATATTGCTTTTGATTTGTTCATTTATTCTGTACTAAGTATATATGATACAAATAGTACAAAAAAATCCATAACTAGCATCAATTCGAAAAACTCTTTAAAGTGGTTTACAAACAATTTACGTGTTCTTCGTAACAAGCTTGAGGTAATTTTTGTAAATAAGAAAGTCACCAAATCTCGTGAAATAGATGAGTTGTATAATCAAACCAGGTTGTACTATAGAAAATGTTAAATAATGCAAAAAAGAAAGCAAATATTCAGTATATTAATCTGACTTCATGAAAAACCAAAGCTACATGGAATTTAATAAATATTTTTCAAAATCAAAGATATTACAACTATTTCAGCTAAAGAGTTTAATGAATCTTTTCTAAATGTTGCTAATAATGCGATTAAGCAACTAGTTCCAGTTGCTACTAGTTTTGATCAATACCTGTTAAACTGCAAGCAAATCATCCGAAGTAAGTCTTTCTTTGTTATACCGATCTGTCAAGCGGAAATGGATTCTGCTATAACTAAATTAAACAATTCCCACTCTAAAGATATCCACGGACTTTCAAAAAAATAATACAATCGTTGAAGGAGAGTCTTTTAACGCCTTTAACTCAGTTATTTAACATGTGAATTCAACAAAATATATACCCAGGTATTCTAAAGGTTGCTAAAGTGGTTCCAATTCCTAAAACAAATGACGTAAACGATATTAACGGCCTTAGACCAATATCTATCCTTCTTGTATTCTCAAAAATCTTTAAAATTTTATTAGAAGATAGACGAATCAGTTATCTTAAAAACCATAAAGCGTTTTGTGAGCAGCAGTTTGCGTATAGGAAGAGTTCAAGCAGTTATAAAGCCTGTGCGACTAATGTCAGATTCATTGGATAAAAGTCATACAAGTAATTTTTAGATCCAAGTAAAGTTTTCGACTGCGTGAACCACTCCATATTAATGCATAAACTTTTGCGGTATATCTGGGGAAACCAATTTATTTTTTGAATCATACCTACGTAACAGAAGTCAATTGGTGTATGTAAACGAACCGTGTCATCTAAATTGTCGGTAAACGTTGGAGTCCCACAAGGTTCCGTATTAGAACCCATTTTGTTTTTGTTATATGTCAATGAATTGCCAAGCTGTGTATCTGCCTCCGAGTCAATTTTATTTGCTGATGATACAGCTTTAATACATCATAGTAGAAGAATAAATGCAGGTTCTGGACAAAGGCTTGAACTATGCGATAACACCGAGGTATATTCCAAAAGTAGATTTAATAACCGCAGTCGAAGAAACAGCTATGAAATTAGATCCTGAAGAAGCCGAAGAATACAGAAGTAAGGTTAGATCAGTCCTAGATTCATCTAGGCGAACTAAACCTGACCTCTCTAACCTAGAAAGGAGAGCGGTCATTTCCCTTAAGAATGACCCAATGATCAAAATTCTCCCGGCAGACAAAGGAAACGCGACTGTGGTAATCGATATGGACACTTACAACAGTAAGATCCAAGAACTACTAGACGGGGGCGAGTACAAACAAATACCAAAAGACTCCACACCATCAATCGAAAGACGGATATACCTGACGCTGGCAAAATATAAGGGAGAGTTCTCCGACTACCAGAGAACTAGACTTACCCCACACTACAGCAAACCTCCGTATCTGTACGGCCTACCAAAAATTCATAAGCAAGGAATTCCTCTGAGACCAATTGTGAGCTTGAGAAATTCACACTATCTCTCTTTCTCTCTCTCGAATAAGTATCGGGCGGGTGTTTTGTGCGTCTACTTTTGATTTAAATTTTCCACCTGAAGAAGGTGGTTATTATTAAAGTGCGTAGTATTATGTGAACCGGGATAAATTCCTGTACATTTCCATAAAAACGCTAACAATATTTGACTTTAAATAACAGTTTAAAAATTATATTTTTTTGACATTTATACTAATGACATTAATAATATATGTGATTTGACAATTGTGATACGTAACTTCATATTTACTGACAGTTGATTTAAATTTAGTGGCGGCTGTGGCCGTTACATTTTTAAAATGGAAGAACAATTCCTGGGATATAAATGTTTTGCCTGTAAAAAGGTAATTAAGAATCATGTTATTATATGTAAATCATGTACAAATCTATTTTTTCACCCGGGTTGCATTAGTAAACATAAAGTGTATGATAAAAATCATGAACTAATATCTTGTCCGGGTCCATTTGATAAATTGTCAATTGAGGAAGAAAAACCATTGACAATAAAAGGGAAAAGCAGGGATCGTTTAGCTTCTGTAGGGTCAATAGGAAGTATAGAATGTGATGAGAGTATGTCAAGATCGTTAGACATTGATGTAAAGATAGATTGGCTTATTAATGTAGCTAAAGAAATAAAAAATGATTTGGTATGTAAGAGGGAAACTAAATTAATAGTTACAGAAATAGTTCGAGAAGAAATGAGCAGTTTTAAACAAGAACTGTATAATTTAAAAAGGATAATACAACAAAGTATGGGAGAATTAAGAGAAGGATCACAAAAGAGTTTCAGTGATGTGGTTAAAGAAAAAAAGAAAGAAAATGTAATTATTGTTAAACCAAAAATACAACAAGAAAGTGAAACAACTAAGCAGATGATTAAGGATAATATTGATATCACGAATATGGCAATGGGAATAACAAAATTGAAGAAAGGTAGTAAGGGAACAGTAATTATGGGTTGTGATAATGGAGATGAGATGAGAAAATTAAAAGATTCTGTACAAGATAAACTAGGAGAAAAATTAGATGTTAAAGAAGCAATTCAAATGAAATCTAAATTAAAAATTATTAATATTGACGAGGAAGAGATAAAATTAGAGGACAAAGATTTAATAGAGGTAATTAAGAAACAAAATAAAATTGAAATTAATAAGGATGAAATTTACATTAAGATATTAAAGAAATTAGTAAAAACCAGAGAATACAACCAAAACAAAAGAAAAAAAGAGACTGGCTCAATAATAATTGAAGTAGATGAAAGAACACATGAGTTATTATTAAGAAAAGAGAAAATAAATATAGGGTGGACAAAATGTCCTATATTTAATTTTGTGAATGTTAAAAGATGTTTTAAATGCTGGGGATATTATCATTTAGCAAAAAATTGCATGAGAAAAGAAACATGTCATAAATGTGCTGAAAATCATAAAGAGAATGAATGTACAGCAAATACATTGAAATGTGTGAATTGTATGTTTAAAAATAAAACTTATAATTTAAAAATAGAAGAAGATCATGATGCCCTTAGTCCTGATTGCCCGACATTTAAGAGAGCATTACAAGAAGAAAGGAAAAGAATAAGTTGTGAAGATAGTAAATAGCAATTAAAGGAAGGAAAGGAAATAATGTTATATACAAATTCACAAAGTATTATAGCACATAAAGATGAGATACATAATCAAATTATGAAAATTTTAAATCCTGCGTTTGTGGCATTATCTGAATCAAGACTAACAGAAGACATTGATGATTATGAAATTAATGTTCCTAATTATAGTGTTATTAGATGCAATTCAGAAAATACATATACTGGGGGAGTTATTTTATATATCAGAAATGATATTAAATATGAAATTTTACTAGAAAAAAAGTTGATATCAAATTGTTGGTGTGTTGTGATTAGGGTACAAGAAAAAATATACAGTGGAATAATAATTTTATTATATCATTCACCGAGTACCTACATCACATAGTGAATTCATTAAATTTATTGAAGGTGTAATTGAAGAATTAGTAATAAAAGGTAAATGTTTAGTTATAGGAGATTTTAATATAGATTTTTCGGATGATTCATTTTATACAAAAAAATTAAGAACAGTTATGCAAAATTTAGGTATGAAACAATATGTTTATGAACCGACCAGAATTACAAATGAAAGTCAAACAATTATAGATTTAGTATTTGCTAATAACAAAATTAAAGTTGAAGTCATACATGAGCCCAAAATTACTGATCATGAATGGTTAAAAATAGATTTGAATATGACAAAAAATTGTAATAAATACAGAAAATTTAATATTAGAAATTATAAAGAATTTAATATAGACGAGTTTAATGAAAAATTAAGAGACAAAATTAAGAATGATAAAGAAACAGAAATCAATTTGAGAACAAAAACATTTATTCATAATATTGTAAACACTTTAGATATTACAGCACCTTGGAAAGAATTTAAAATTCCAAAAGTGTGGGATGGTAAAAAATGGTTTTCTGAAGAAATAACAGAAGTGGCAAGAAGAAGGGATAGAGCTTATCAATATGCATTAAACATAAATTCTAACCAAGCATGGATACACTATAAAATTTTAAGAAATAATGTGGTTAATTTAATCAGAACTAAAAAAAGAGAATATTATGAAGATATGATTGATTATAATAAAAATGATAGTAAAGCATTATGGAAAACATTAAAAGAAATTCTGAAAGGTGAACCAATAAATCAAAAATATAATGATAAAATAAATTTTGAATTCACATCTATTGCGGGTGAAGAAAATACTGCAGATAAATTTAATACATATTATATAAAAAGTATTAGTAGTATAGTAAATAGTATAAATTATCAATATAAATTGGAAGAAATTATGTATGTAAATGAAGATAAAGCAGTTATGGAAAATTTTGAAATAGTGAGATTAGAAGATCTTAAGGAGGTTATAATGAATTTACCAAATAAAAAAGGTACTGAAGAAGGTATAATACCAACATATTAAAATTATCTTTTGATACTATTAAGGAAAAATTTCTTGGAATAATAAATAGTTCTCTTCAGACCAGTTGTTTTCCAGAAAGTTGGAAAACATCAATAATAATACCAACACCTAAAATTAATAAAGCAGTAAAAGCAAATGATTTTAGACCTATTAACATGTTGCCTATATATGAAAAAGTATTGGAATTAGTAGTGAAACAACAGTTTGAAAAATATTTGGAAAATAATAACCTTTATAACTGAACATCAATCTGGTTTTAGAAAAAAATATTCTTGTGAAACGGCAATTCAAAATATTATTGATGACTGGAAATTAATGATTAGTAACAAAAAAATGGTGGGGGTGATTTTTATGGATTTAAAAAGAGCATTTGAAACAATAGATAGGGCAAAATTATTAATTAAACTAGAAAAATATGGAATTAAAAAATGTTTTAAAATGGTTTAGATGTTATTTAACCAATCGAAACCAGAAAGTTAAATTTAATAATGAATGGTCGGGATTAAAGACCACTTTATATGGTGTACCACAGGGTTCGGTATTAGGACCCTTATTATTTATAATATACATAAATGATATAATAAACTGCTCCAAGGATTTTAATTTGAAGATGTTTGCAGATGACACATTAATATTTATAGAAGACAAGACCAGTGAAAAGTTAGAAAATAAATTAAATACCACATTTCATATTATAGAGGAATGGATGAATTCAAACATGTTAAAATTGAATGCGGATAAAACTAAATTCATGGTAATTAGAAGTATAAGAAGGGAATTTAAAAAGAATGTTTTTTTTAAAATGTATGGATGGGACCCAAATTCAAAGAGTAAATTTAATAAAATATTTAGGAATAATTCTTGATGATAAACTAAAATTTAGTGAGCATTGTGATTATATTTTAAAAAAAATAGGAAAAAAGACAAGTTTTTTGAAGAGAATTGGGAAAAATATATCAAGATACGCACGTTGTTTAATATATAAAGTGATAATTCAACCACATTTTGATTATTGTGGAACATTATTTATTGGAATGGGTGAAACTCAAATTAATAAGTTACAAATAGCCCAAAATCGAGCAATGCGGACAATATTACAGTGCGATAGAAAAACTAAAATAGAGTTAATGTTAAATGAACTTAAATTTATGAACGTTAGAATTAGATTAAAATATAGAATTTGTATATTTATTTTTAAAATTTTAAAAGATATGTTACCCAAAATTTGAAACAGAAATTAGAAATAGTAGGAAATACTGAAAAAATACAAACAAGGCAAGCAGGGAACATTGTATTAAAATTATATAAAACAAAAAGTGCTCAGAAGTCAATATTTTATGAAGGGGTCAAAATTTTTAATGCATTACCATTAGAAATAAGAAAATGTAATAAAATCAGTATTTTTAAGCGATTATTAAACCAACATATGAGTAGGTAATTTGTAAATAGAAAATTAAATTACATGTAATTTGTTATAATAATTTATTTGAGTTATAATTCAATCATTTTTATATTTTATAATCCTAAATGTTACAGAAAAGATATAATCGTTATAATTGTTTGTGATATCTCAATAATTTTATTTTATTAATGTACCTATTTTGTTATAAATTAGACTTATATTTTATAAATAGCAAAACTTTGTAAGTAGATTAGAATTATAACTGTTTATCATGTTTCCATAGATAGTATTGTAATATTGTTATTATTTTTGTTACCTAATTGAAAACTTTTGAGATTTTGTGTTAATTGTTATTACCTAATTGTAACGTGATTTGTAAATAGCTATTGCAGCTAAAAAAGATCAAATAATCTAAAAAAAAAATAATCTAGGCATCATCACACCCTTATCGGGAAAAACCGAGTCTGTGGTCAACAATACGCAGCATTTCGTGGAAACCATCAGAAACCACGAAGTAATACTGGTAAGCTTCGACATTGTGAGTCTATTCACAAATGTGCCTACCGATAAGGCACTAACTATCATGAGAGACAAGCTGGAAAAGGATGAAACGTTAGACGAACGCACGCAACTCTCAGTAAACACAATAATGGAACTTCTGACAATATGCATTAGAACTACATGTTTCCAGGTAAAAGCCAAATTCTACCAACAAGAGTGTGGGATGGCGATGGGTTCACCACTATCACCAGTAGTGAAACAGAGAAACCAAGGATGTGGCTTAGATACGTGGACGATACTTCGTAGTTTGGCAACACAGCAAGCATAAGCTAGATGAATTCCTAGATCATCTAAATAGCCGCGCACCCTCCATAAAATTCACAATGGAATTGGAATCGGAACAAATACTGCCATTCCTGGATTACCGGAATGACAACACTTTCACGATAAGTGTATACAGGAAACCTACCCACATGGGGAGGTACCTACACTACAACTCTAATCACCACAAAAACGTGAAGTTAGGTGTGGCAAAATGTTTGACGATAGAGCAAAAAAATATGCTCAAAACAAGAGGACCTGAACAAAGATAAAAGAAAATATCGCTAGAACACTCAAAGAAAATGGCTACCCCGATCTAACACCTAACCTAAACAGGGAAAGGGTAACTGAAACAGAAGAACCTAAATATACAGCGATAATACGAAGGATAGGCACCAAATACAATATACGCACTGCCTTCAAATGGACCAAAACGCTCAGGGGAATACTAACCAAAACCAAACAATACAAAGAAGATCAGAATTCTAAGAATTGTGTATATAACCTACCATGCGAATGTGGCAGAGCATACATAGGAGAAAGCAGTAGACCACTCAAAGTGAGAACGCAGGATCATAAGAACAGCGTCCGTAAGGACGAAACAGAAAGATCAAGAATCGCCGAACATGTCTGGAACGAAGACCACCGCATCCAATGGGATAACATACAGATAGTGCCAAAGGACGAGAACACAACTCGTCGAAAGCTCAAAGAAGCCACATACATCGCACTAGCAGAAAATCCAATAAGCCAAGCTAGTGTAGAAATGAAACCCATATGGATTCCAATAATGCGCGAAGAGCTTAAGCGCAATACACCTGCGCAAGAAGTTACTGCGCAACATACGCAATAAACTTCTGCCCAACCTCGAAAAAGTTTATATATATATATATATATATATATATATATATATATATATATATATATATATATATATATATATATATATATATATATATATATATATATATATATATATATTGGATTACTCAGTGGCTCAGCGGTAAAGGTATCAGACTAGTAAGTGAAAGGTATTTGAGAGTAGTCAAGTGCTTGGGAAAAAATTATATATATATATATATATATATATATATATATATATATATATATATATATATATATATATATATAACTATGAATTCGACTCAAGTGCGAAAGCGATCCTTCTCAGGACAAAGCCTGATGACGGAAGCAGAGTCCACTTCCGAAACGTTGCACTCAAAAAAACTATGGAAATAGGCCGATCAACTCCACTAATAGTAGAAGTTCTCAAACTCAGTCGGACATTTGTCTTAAACAAGCAACTGAATGGTGTTCAGCTAATAATTTAATGTTGAATGGTGATAAAACTCAGTATCTAAAATTTTCTGTTTTAAAAAATACCAATAATCAATCAATTAAATTTTTAGGAATCGTTGATAACCAGTTAAACTGGAATGCTCATGTATACAATCCATCACTCCAAAGCTAAGTAAAATACTATTGCAAATCAGAAAATTCATGTCATTAACCTGAGTAGTAACGTGTATTAGTTATTATTAAGTCATTTTTATGGCATTCTTTCGTATTGAGTTACCTTATGGGGCGAGGTTCGCCAAATTCGGTCAGAATACTCAGCATTAAAAAATGCTGTTAGAACAATCTGTCAAGCAGGAGTGTATGAACATTGTAAACCTTTGTTTCAGGGATTAAAAATAATGACTTTGTCATGTATTTTTATCTATTACTGCTTGGTTATTATTAAAACTGATAAAACATTTTTTCTGAATTCAGATTTTCATAATTCACGTAATAAAAATAAACTGCTCATTGCATCTCGTAGTCGGTCACGTTCACAACAACCTATTAATCATTTAGCGATAAAACTGTATAACAAATTTCCAGAAAAAACAAGAACGTATCCGTTGCGAAAATTTAAGTACAGTATAAAACAGGTATTGATTGAAAAAGCTTTCTATCACACTGATAAATTTTTTAAGTGTGAATTTGATTAGGCGATAAAATGGTTATTGTAATTTGAAACTTTTATTTTAATTGTATTAACTAATTTAATTATAATTCATTGTAATTCTTATATATAATTGTAATTGTTGAAACTGTTATCGTTAGAGATCCTTTATACATTGTTACACAAATATTTCGTTGTGTCTAATATCCGTACCGTGATAAAAAGACAAAGATTATTATTATTATTTATTTTTTAATTAATTCCCTTTATGGGGAAGGTTTTTCATACGCAATAAAAGATATTATACGGAAAGAGATCTGAGATGGAACTATTAACAGAACAATAATTGATCACATTTACGTACGATTTGATTTAATGTTGTAAATCTGCAGTAATCCGACACAAGTTGGCAGATAATTATCATATTTGTTTAGCAATAGAATGTCATTTGTTGGCAAAATCAAATTGTGTTCCTCACGTATCAAACAGGAAATATAATGAGACAGAATTAACAAATTAAAAAAATACAGAATGGAATAATTTAATAGATCAAGATGTAAATAGTACTATGTTTAATAACATACGTTTGTTTAGAGAAGCTTACAATCAGAATTTGGTGGGAAATGGTATGGAACGACAAAAATAATTAAAAATCTTGTTTACTCTATAAAATGAAGGAAAGGGACAAACTCTTTAAAAAATGGAAATCGAATCCCAGCAATGGAACATATAAATCAAACTACAAAAAGTTTAGAAACTCGTTAAACAACGACATTACAAATATGAAAGACAAGTATTTTCAAATAGGTTTAATAAAAAAAGTGAAACAACAAAAGTCATGTGGATGAAGTTAATTACTTGCTGCAACGTGAGATATCGTAGATCAAAAATTGTAACATTGCCCGGACAGTTAAAAAATTTGGAAGAAGTTGCTAATGGATTTGGTGATGCTTTTGAGAAACGAATTAATGATCTTGTACAAACATGTAAACACATGGTACCTCTAGATCTTGAGGATGCATTAATTTAACACAATTTTTATATTCCCAAAACAGGTAAAAGCAGAATATAAAAAATAATAAACAACATGGGTGTACAAAATTTACTGGCCACGACAATATAAGAATTATCGATCTTAAGGATATTACTGAGATATCTATATGAATATCAAAGCTTTTCAATGAATCACTAAAGCAAGAAATTTTTCCAGATATGCTAAAAACTGCTTTGGAAAAGGTGTTCGAGTCTTATGTAGTCGGACATTTAAAAAACTATCTATATGACAATTCTATTATAAATATAAACCAATACAGTTTTCAAAAAGGAAAAAGTGCAGAATTACTTTTGAATGCGACAGATTACATAAATACTCAATTGGACAAGAATAAGTATACAATTGCTATTTTTATGGACTTCTGCAAAGCATTCGACACCATCCCCTCTACTTTTTTACGTCACAAGCCCCGCCCTCTGGGACACCTTCACTTTTTGTACTCGCCCACGTGCGGGGCGTATATTTGGAGGGTGGGGTCGGTTTCTTATCGGGGACCATTTTCAACCCTTGGGCTGAGTTGAGCCCCTAATTTGGTTGTATTAAGAGCCTTTTTGGCTGTATACCTCTTGGAGGTTAGGCAATTGCGCACACATGCAGTGTTCTATTGGAGGGTGTAAGGTTAGGCCACGCCCCACTTTTAACTGATTGGTCGTGCGTGCACCCATCTCCCTGGCTTCTGATTGGTCATAAGCCCCACTACTCAGCCGCTGTGCTCTGATTGGAGGACTTAGCCTCTGCATTCTGATTAGAACTACCATGTAGGTCTTCAAAACTTGTTCTCGGGCCTTCGCTCCCTGTAGCGGCCCCCTGGTTGGTAATGGTATGGTGCCCTAACCTTATATACAAGTGCACAAACTAGCTCTTGGGCCTTGGCCGCTATGGTGGCCCCCTTGGTGCAATTGTATATGGGTTCTAACCTAATTTTACAGTTGTAGGCCTTCACTCCCGTCATAAAAAATTGTATTCTAATAAGGTGGCCCTAGCGTTGTAAGACAGGACTTGTATCATGGTCTGCGCCCTGGCCCCTTTGAGTTAAAATTGATTTTTAGCGCCATCTAGCAGTATATTTTAAAAGACTGTAACACTAACTTATCTTAAGAACTTGCTCAGACCTTGGAGTTTAGATTTATAAACATAGCCCTAGGGCATGTATTTGAGTGTGGTTACAGAAATATGTTTGAGTTACGTTCGCTAGATCTTTGCGATGTCATATCTCACATCTTACAAAAAAAAATCAGCTTCCAATTCCAAAAACACTGGTTTGGTTTAACTTACATCTCACGAAAACACATGCACAAACTTACAAAACACGCAAACACGCAAATATGAAAACAAGATCAAAACACACAAAACAAAAACACACAAAACGAAAACACGCAAACACGTAGAACGAAAACACATAAAACACGCAAATACGAAAACACGCAAGCTCGCAAACACGCAAAACGAAAAACACAAAACGAAAACACGCAAATACGAAAACATGCAAATACGAAATCACAGAAAACGAAAACACGCAAAACCTAAACACGCAAACTCGTAAACACACAAAACGAAACACGCAAATATGAAAACAAAATCAAAACACACAAACTCGTAAACACACAAAACTTATTCTATACTGTTTGGATTCAGGTCTAGTTAATATATTGTAGCACCTGTCTAACTATTTTTCTATCATTATATACAAAAAGAGAGTCTTTACTATTGCTAAGCACCATATCCTTCATCGCTTCAAAGTTTATAACACGTGAGTTTTTATAGTTTAAGGTAACGCCCTTCACCTTACATGTTGATTTAATTGTTTGATCACTGGTTGAAAACACATTATAATTGTAGTTTTTCGGTCCCGCACTAACAAATTCGGTTATATAACTTTCTTCGCCGTACGCCTCCAACTCGTCGGTCATCTGACCAAGGAAATCTCCACAAGCTGGTTTCCAGTCGCCGGGTTTTGCGATACAGAACACGGCGGTCTAGTTTTTCCAGGTAACTATATAGTTCTAAACGTGCATGAGCTGTCGTGTAAGCGTCTATGGATACATTAATAGTTTTTTGAGAATCATCTTCACCTTCCGGTCTATCCCCATTTACAATTACTACATTATCATTAATAGGTATTATGGATTGTACCTGAACCAGTGGATCCGTAAACAATTTAAAAAAGTCCTTTGGCTCAGCCACAATTCTGCACTGGGTTAAATTTTCGCGTTGACTAAACTTGCCACAAAAAGAATTTAACATTAGTTTAGCCAAGTAGCTTAAACCGGGATTTTTCTTAATATTCGTTTCGTCTAGTTGAATCCCCTCTTTATCGTAATATTCCGTTATGTACAGCACCTTCTCGACTTCTGACGTGCAATGGCTAGGTCACCCTGAACATTTCTGCGTGAGTTTCAGGAAATTATCGATGTACCCACTAAACAACCCACCCTGTTTCGTCGCTTTATCACATGTGGTTACCTCATACTCGCATATCTCGAAAACATTTAACACTTTATAGTTTTTAGAGATAACCTTACGCAACTCGTCCGCTGCAAACGTTCCAACGAAACTGCGCTCAGTTACACTATGCGCACATTCCCCTTCATTTAGCACATGACCTACATAACAAAAACATCAACTGCCGTGCACTTTTAGGGGTAAAACAGGGTGCTAGAGATTAGAGGGCGGTAGTACTCGACATTTAACTAAACCCTCCACCGTGTCCAATGAAATGCTCTTACAATCCAAACCTACATGAATTTTCGGATGACCTACAGGATATTTACAGTGTTTATTTACAAAAGGGTATAACGAGCACACGTCATAATACATGATTTTCTCGTTAATGCCGTCACACTCATGGTAGAGTTTGCTGGCATTAGAGCGGTCGCCGTAAAACGCGTCTCGTGGGTTTAAAGGTTCGTCATTTTGACAACTGCTCTCAACTCATCGTTTGCAAGAAATAGTCTTTTAAAGTCGCATTCACGCATTTCCACTAGATTATATTCGCGCTCGCGTAGAAATTGGGATCGTCCGTGTTCTCGTTTTGGGCAGACATGGACGTATTTATACCTAGCTTAGGGTCAATATTGGCCTGGTTGGGGAAACATTCCTCACAACCGTGCCAATAGCATCCCTGAAACTCATAAACTATATTTGACTCGACACAATAACCGTCGACCTTAACACCTTCAGGTGTTCTAAACTCACGAACTTTCCCTGCATGCTGTATGGTCACTTGTTGTGAATGCTCCACCCAGCGTGGCCACTGTATTGCGATTTTTGACTGTTTGTCGGCACGTCTATAACCGCCTTTTGGAATGAGCCCTATTGTGTTCTCTTTGAGGAAAATCCTACGAAACACTTTATTGCAGGCGCTAGCAATTGTAGTAGCCTCCTGAAACGGATCGACTTTATTTTGGGCCGTGAAGGTCGCCCAGAAACGAATGCAACCTCTAACAAGGATCTTAACATCCATCAAACAATACTTCACAATCTCCTCGCCCATCTTAAAACCATAATTACTTTGGGCCGCGTGCCAATCTAAAAGTTTTTGCCGATCTTTCTCGGACATTTGATCAGCGCAATAATATTCAAGTGATGGCAAAGGCCCCCCGTAATTCTGATTTGAGGATGTGTTGAAGAGAAATGGGAAGTATAATTTGGACTCTGGGAAATGTAAAGTTTTCGGAAATGCCGAGAGTGGCGACGGGATGAAATTAAAGGAATAAATAAACCTGATATCGTCTCATTGGATGGAGATTAGTTTTAGACCGCTGGAGATGACGTTAGGTTTCAACGATTATTATTATCTAGCATGCATCTAAGCACAAAACATCCGTACCCCTTCATGTTACGCGCAATGCAAGTAACTTTAATTTTCGCGCTTTCTAGGCAACATACGACAGAAACGATTCAACAGGATCTTCCCTGAAAATGTGCATTCTTTCGCTACACATTGGGAATCGCTCATCCAAATTGTCGGTGTATTGGATGCAAACGAAGCAAACATTCGCGGCCACGTATAGATTGGGCTCATGCAGAAATCTATCATTCGTCCCCTCACACACATTCTCTTGCATACATTCCAAATCATAAAAGATAAACATAGATGCTTTACCTTTGCCAGTGTCATCTCAAACCTTGTTAACGGATATGAAGCAAAGATGCCCGATAGGTTTGTGATCCCTGCACGTGGAGCAGTAGTTGTAACCGCACCTATGTTTACCCTTTACTTCATTGGTTTTGAGACACTTTAAACATCTACGTAATTTGTTGCATAGTTTAGTGCCTTGTGATTTCTAAGACATTCCTGCCCGTAAAAATCTCTCTTGCAATCATTACAAACAATTTTACATTTAGAACGGAGCATGGCGGTTTCTGATGACATGCAGGACACTGATACATACATTTCGCATGCCATTTTTTGTTATTATAACGTTTTCTGCACTGTTTATAGTAATAACCGCAGGTAAATGGCTGAGGTGAGGCTGGTAATGACGTTATAGTGCTCGTCTACGAGTATTAAATTTAAAACAACTCTACCCTGTTCCCTAGGACCCTCAAAATAAACTGAATCACCTATTCGCGAATAATAAAGTACAATGGTATATGAAGTTAAATGATTTTGAAATGCTTGGATATGCTCGTAATCACCACCCTGCCTAAGGTCTACAACACTGTTTTAGCAAAGCTGCATAGCTCGCTCTTGAAGTAAAGGGCACCCCGTTTCCATACTATGACGCATTGTATCTTTATATCTAAACGCTATTCCTAAGACTAGTGCCCGTGCTAAACAATTGTTTTTGTTGATTGCTGCTGGTACAACAATAATACCCTGTTTTTTAGCCTTACAAAAGTCTTCAAACTTTAAACCCGTCAAGTTTTTGCGTCCATAGCCACCTTTTCTAGTAGTGACATTATCACTCTCACCGACAACCGATCCACTCTTCTAAATGAAATGCCAATTGGTTTATCTGGGAAGATTGGGTTCCTTTACGTGATACCAACACGGTCAGACTGAGCCGCATCCTTGACAAGGTATGTATGCAGTTCCTCAAATGCATTCTGTAAAAAATATGTATTGGATAAATAACATTTTAGGAAGCGAAATTTTATTTACCCTCAGCCATGTTAAGGGATTATCCTTGCATGTTTCGTCGTTGAAGGTAAACCTAAGCGTTTTACATGTATTAAATTTTTTTATAAATTTATTGTTTGATTCCCCTATTATATTAATATAATTCTTTTGGGTAGATGATGGTCCGGCCTCTTGTTGCTGAAAACCTGAGGCCGATTGGCCTTGCTGCTGCTGTAATGTACTCATTCACTAAACTAACATTAGAAAATTAAAAACACACCGTTATCACACGAAAATACTCTACTGCTGGAAATCCTAAAACCTCTTCCATGTTACGTGAGCAGGGCTTTAAAAAAATAATTAAAATTTAAAAATAAAACTGATATATACTTACATTCCACCAACTCTCCGTACAGCCTCGGTCAAATCATTATAAAGCTATATCGAATCGATAGTGTCATTTCCACACAACATCTTATAAGTATTAATATTGTAGGCGTTTTTCAACCTCTTCGGATAGTGCACCAGTACTGAACAAACCCAAAATTTGGTTAACGTTTAACGATTCCATAACGATGATAACGCAATGCTCTTCAGAACAGAACTAAATTAACTAACCTCAAATGCACGTATTTATGATACACCTCCAAGGTCAAATTAAACCACTAAAAAATCGCAAGGCAAACCTCAAGACCAACTTCAAAGTCAGACCTAAGGCTAACTTCAAGGTCGATTGTAGGTGACTTTTCTCAAAGTACAATACGTATGTTGTAAATAAAATTCGTATATAGATAGAGTTCGCAACTACAAATTGAGATCAAAAGAAAATGTAACGATAACAATTATGCAACCTCTTTTATAATAAATGCGTTATGAAAAATAAAAACAAAAAAACAGTTATCCTCGGCTGGATGCCATTTAAACTCATGTAAGATAAACGCTTTGTTAGCTTTAAACATTCATAGCTGACCGCTTATATAAATATCAATAACCCTGATACATGTTAACTTAATAAATTCCAGGGCCGAGCACTTATATAAATATCAATAACCTTGATACATGCTAACTTAAAATCTCCAAGGTCAACCGCTATAAAATATCAATAACCTTGATACATGTTAACTTAAAAAAATTCCAAAACCGACCGCTTCTATAAAATAAAAGTAACCTTGGCACATGTTAACAGGTTAAATTAATTAAATAAAATCTTTTATTATAAAACACTGGTCATCATCTTTACATGCCTCTATTCTTTATTAAAATACAATTTTTACGACAGAGGATAATTATGCAACCTCTTTATAATAAATCCTATTACAAAACTCACATTGTAAAACTAGAAAATGTTAATTGATTGCTTACTTAATTAGGTACTCGTCTATTTAAAGCAATTTGTATGTACATGTACAATATAAAAACACAGTTTGAAGACTGTTATTTATTTATTGCACCTAGGTGATATTTTTGTACACAATATAAAAAACTGATGAAGTCTGGCTTTTACACGATCAAAGTGAAAATCATTTTTATAAAGCATGTTATCGTCGTTTCTTTATTTTCAATTATAAATTTATAAGTATAATATAAATGCTAAATACGAGTAGCAGTAATCAGCTTTTGTGTATTACTTTCTAAATTAGTTAATAATCGGAAAGCAATAGCCAGTTTATATCCAACCATTCATAAGTAGAAAACGTGTTTAGTGAGACTACATGTGGATACGTTGTATAAAAAAAATATTTCAGTTCAACATATGGTTATTATTAGAACAGTTGAAAGAAAGAAAAACACTTCTGAAGGTATACGTATTATCTTTAATATATGTTCTTACTTGATATTGTTAACAAAAATGTCGATAAAGATTTTTAAATGTATTATTACTCTTATAGGATGACGTCATAAAATCAGATCTACAATAGTTGGTACGTATTCGTGGATTTTAAACTTGTAGTTATTGTTAATTCGCGTATAATAATAAACCATTAAAACCTTTTGCCTTTTATTTCCACTATGTCAATTTGATATTATTAAAAACATGCTAATTTAATTTAACTCTATGTTATATATAAGTAATTATTACTCTCCAGTCCTGAGGTTTTTATAACTGTTAATGAACACGTTTCTATGAAACAATTTTGTGTGTATGTATGTGAACATGGAAATAAATCAAACATAATTTTCCGAATGTATAGGTGGTGACTGTTTAGAAAGAGACATCTGCCTCTATAAAAAGCATCGTTGCATTAGGGTAGAAATTATTTATTATTTCACGTTATATTTAATTTAGACTTTAATGTATTCAGTTTTGAATTGTAAGCTGGTTCCGCAAACTGTAAGGCATGATTTTGGTTGATTGATTGAGATTGATCTGATTGATTTGATCGAGCATAATTTGTTTGAGATTGATTGATTAATTAATTGATTTGTTTGTGTGTGTGAAAGAGCCGAAAGAGAGAACGAAACGGATAAACGAGGAGGAGAGAGACGTGCATTATCAACTTCTATTACAGAAAATGCTCATTAGTCTATACGCCACTAGATGGCGCTAAAAATCAATTTTAACTCAAAGGGGTCCAGGGCGCAGACCCTGATACAAGTCCTGTCTTACAACGCTAGGGCCACCTTATTAGAATACACATTTTTTATGACGGGTGCGAAGGCCTACACCTGTAAGATTACGTTTGAACCCACATACAATTGCACCAAGGGGGCCACGATAGGGGCCAAGGCCCAAGAGCTAGTTTCTGTACACACACACACACACACACACACACACACACACACACACACACATATATATATATATATATATATATATATATATATATATATATATATATATATAAGGTTAGGGCCCATACCATTACCAACCAGGGGCCACGACAGGAGCGAAGGCCCAAGAACAAGTTTTGAAGACCTACATGGTAGTTCCAATACTTGTCTTACAAGAACCTCTTTATTATTAAAAGCAATATCAAATTTCCCGCGCAGGACCAGGTCCCAGTGATAGTTCCTACACCTATCTTACAAGAACCTTTTTATTACTAAAAAACATTTTCAAATTTACCGCTATAACAAATCAGAATGCAGAGACTAAGTCCTCCAATCAGAGCACAGCGGCTGAGTAGTGGGGCTAGGGAGGCGGGTGCACGCACGACCAATCAGCTAAAAGTGGGGCGTGGCCTAACCTTACACCCTCCAATAGAACACTGCATGTGTGCGCAATTACCTAACCTCCAAGGGGTATACAGCCAAAAAGGTTCTTAATACAACCAAATTACCAAATTAGGGGCTCAACTCCTCCCAAGGGTTGAAAATGGTCCCAGAAAGGAAGCCAACCCCACTCTCCAAATATACGCCTCCCACGTGGGCGAGTAAAAAAAGTGGAGGTTAAGATGTCGTAGGGGGCGGGGCTTGTGACGTAAAAAAGTGGAGGGGATGGTGTCTCTCTTCTACTAACATGAATACATATGGCTACAAAATTATCTAACAAGCAGAGAGTATATGGCCAAAGTTGGAGATACATATAGTAATTCACACAAAGATCAATACGGAGTTCCTCAAGGTAGCCATCTTGGACCAATTTTATTCTTAATTTATATTAACGACATATTCGATAGCTAAAAGAGGCTAAATTACTTATGTATGCTGACGATGCGATGCATATATACTCACATCAGTCGATTAAAATATGTCTAGAGAAATTGTAGAATGATATAAACAACTTGAGTAAATGGATTCATATGAAAACTATATTTATCAACTATGAAAAAACTGTAACTATGGTATTTTTAACATCACGTATGACCTAAGTAGATTCAATAGAAATTAAAGCTCACTCCTGTGAATGTTTTTGGAATAAGAAAGGATGTAAATGCACTATAATCAAAAACGTAACATCACATAACTACTTAGGATACCATATGGACAACAAACTAAAATACGACAAACATATAGATTTATTATATGGAAAATTAAAGAAATTAATCGGATGCTTCTGTTTAATGCGCAAATACACTAATGCTAAAACATTGACAATTGTATACAAATCACTGGTATACAAGATTGGTTATAAGATATGCAATACAATCTTGGGGCAACGCGGAGGAGGCACACATATACAAATTAGAATCGTTACAACTCAAGATTTTAAAAAACATTGACAGCAATAAAACAAATTCCAAAATGGTAGATCAAAAGTATGATACTTTAATCCAAAAGAAGATGTGATTGAAATTGGACACTTTTGTAGGAAACACCAATTTCTAGAGGAGATAGAAACAAACTAACCGACGCGTTACGAGCTCAATTTTTGTGAGAAGCGAATGCCGAAAACCGCACATCGATATCTTGAACGTTTCCTTGTTTGACAACTTCTTAGTTAGGTATAAAGATCTAAAATATACGGTATAAAGAAAAAAAAACATAAACAAAACTACTGTAACCTAAGAGAATTAGGTTAGATACACTAACAGGAAGGAACGTTGAGCTATACAACGTATTTAAAAATTGCGACGGATATCGCCATATTGAACATCCAAGTATGACTCATTCTTGGTGGTTTGATTGAAGAAATGATGTTTGTAAAAGTGTTTTGAATATTTTAAACTGTTTTAAAGTATCCTAATAATAATTTACCTATTTTGAGATTAATTGACAAAGTAGTATTAATTTTATTCGAAATATTTTATTATAAACTTCAAGATTCAATTTAGGTTATGGTTTTAATTCATAGGCGTAACGATCATTGTTCTGCAAGATTTAAATTTAAAAATGGCATAATTTATATTTTTAACTTTATTGTATCAGGAAGTGTAAATATTTTTTGAATAAATGCATGACTAATTATATCGTAGCTTAAAAATGTATTCTAAATATTAAATAATTTAAGATATGTATAGATTCATTATTATGTATTCTTAACCAGAAACTTGTTTTCCACCATATGCAACACCCATCCCGGACGCACATATAATTAACAAGAACTCCTTCCTGGTATTTCATATTCTAAGGATTAGATAAACAAAACTACTGTAACCTAACAAAAAAAAAGTGCACGAGACGGGAATGGAAACTACCTAAGCCGCGTGAAATGTATCTAATGTACCATAAGGCCAACAGCGCTTCGCCAATTTGATGTTGAAACTGTTATGTAAACTATTATATTACTATACATTCAAAGATTATCCTATTGGTCCGCATTTTTCAAGTAGTAGCGCAAATCATGGGAACACTAAAGTTTATATCAGTATTCCAGAAAATACAAATAAGATTTTGAGTTGTTTATGTTGTAGCAAATAATATTATATTAGCCAATACTTCAAATATTAAATGATAAAAAAATTATCAATAAATAAACAGTATAATGTACCTACTTACTCAAGTTTGAGTTCCATATTTTCATTAAAACCTATATTACACCTTCTTCTACACTAACTATTCACGACTGTTAAAATAAATATGCATAAAACCGCTATTGATATCTTCTTCGTAAAAGTGCGTATTAGATAAAATAAGAGGCTTTCGATGCGATTGCTTTACCTGGATCTGTTCGGTGCCGCTAGATGCTAATGGGTTAAGGAAGTTTTCCCTTGAACTACCTATTTATTGAGATGTAGATATACAACAACAGAAACTAAATTCTATACATTTTTTTTATATTACTCTAATAAAATTATTTAAATTACGCAAAACAATTACGATTAAAATATGTTTTGATCCTTTACACATCTTTGATCACTACCATGATAGCTGTATTACATTACGCAACGCATCTAGTCATATCCAATGTGGTCTAAACTCCAACTAAAGCTTTTGCTTAGTATTTCAATATAATTTCGCATAACAAATAAATCCATAATAAATTATCATTACCTAATGAGCATGTCATCATTATGATGAGATAATCAGCTTTTAGATTTCCAAACAAAATTATTATTTTCCTTCAATAAAACAAAACAAAATCAAATATTTCTTAAAACACTTGTGCAATTAGTACCGACAAAATGACAAACATTTTGATCGATTATAGGGTATTTTTTGAGATTGTAGGTCGATCTCCGACTCTTCCAAAGGACCAGGTTGTTTCGTAACTAACGAGTATGTTTTCTTTGATTTAATTAAGCTTAAACATATTTGGATTTAATTTAGTTTTAATGAATTTAATCATTTGAGTTGCCAAGTTATAGTAAATTTATTTTCAAAATCGACTAACTTCCACTACAATTAAATAACAATAAATAACAACTGAGTAATACTAAAAACTAATACCTAATGAATCCCCTTTTATGGGGTACATACGAGAGTCGCCGGTAATGAAGCGTGAAGGCCTTTTTACATGTTTACGTAAAGCCATTAAATATTAGTATCTGGTGACAGGGGATAACATTCCTTGAACCCTACTAATGGCCATGTTGTAAATAAAAAATTTCAAGTTGCATGTTGCTACATTTGGTTTAAATATGAATTACTCTAACCTAAAACCCCCCCATGGAAAATGTTAAAGTTCGTTTTCCATGATAAACTTAATTATACAATATTTAACTAGACAATGTAATAAAATCCATAAAGAAAGTTTCTTAAATCAAAGTTACATGCGATCACTTCACCTGTGCACTTAAGGATTTTCACTTGCACTCAAAGAAAGAGTTCACATGTTTTTATTTGTCTTCTATCGGAAGAACGCACAGCTTTGTCGTGGCTCGACGTAACGTTTCATTATGACTCATCTTCAAGGTGACCACACGGGTGACGTTGTCTCGACCTGGATGCAGTTCGGTGATACGACCCAATTTACAATGAAGCGGTAAACTCGCGACCTTGCACGTATTTTATTATAGTGGTTTTCGCATTATCAAGTACGCAGCCTGACAGGTGATTAATTTTTCTTGATTTGACGTTTTTTTAAGTTATATGCAAATCTCAAGCAGTAAGCTGTAATACGTTGCAGTTTGCTAAAACTTGAAACTTTTGTAAAAACCGAAAAGCCCGCGTCAGTTGTACTAACGTGGATCACTCGCCTTTCAGGTAAATCGTTAAGTCCTGTTAACCCATTTAAACCTGAAACTTTTTCTTTAAGAAAATATATTTTTTTTCTCAAATTATTAGTAAATGTATGTAAATAAATAAATTGCAAATGATTTTCAATTTTTTAGACTATTCGAACATATCGAAATGAGGTGTTCTTTTTAAAGGACGGCAGGGTTACACGCTACTTCTAACATAAGATGCAACTTCAAAATTTAAAACTTTATTTTTATAAAAAAGAACATAAAATTATTTGTATGACATTTCTAGACAAATTGAAACTATCTAAACAGTATGATACTTAATAAAACAGTCGTTTGGATGAAGACCAACGTCACATTTATTGCATACAAAATGTGCCTTTTTATGGCATACAAAGCAACGCCCCTGATTTTGGTTGTATTTTACCAAATGGTCAGCTTGATGATAACGGGAATATTCATGAAGATTTGCTGGAGGTTTCGAAGGACCTCTTTTAGTTGTTCGCCTGTACGATTCAAGCAACTCTGTCGCAACTGATCTTCGAAACTCCAGTTGATCAAGCTTACCATCATTGCCTTTATAAAGGCGCCAAGCATTTTGCATAGACATGTCAATGCAATGGGAAAATAAAGGGAAATACCATTTCTTCCCTCTTATTGCTACCCTGTATTCACTCAGATTTTGGTCTCCCCTATCCACCCCTCCCATATTTTCGTTGTAAAACTGAATAAGTTTTGGCTGATTTACGTAAACATAATTTTTTTCTGATCGTGAGAATATTTTTACCCTATTTAGTGGTAAAACTGATGTGGCATTAGAAACTGCGTTTACAACACTGTTGTCATGTCATTTACAAATAACAATTTCATTATCTGCAACGATATGTTCAAAAAATCCTTGTTCCTTTTTTTTTAATTGTAGCTGCATGAGATAAAGGTGACCGCAGAATTCGATTCTCTCTGATCGTTCCAATAGCTTTTATGCCCCTAAGTTTGAGCTCTTTTAGGAGTGAGAGAGGCGTGAAATAATTATCAAAATATAAATGAAGAGACGTATATGACATTTTCTGTAGTACATCCGCATACTGCAATACAACACAAGGTCCAAGCCCCATGTGCTTATATTTTTCTGGTAGTGTGCAAGAGGAACCTTGATTAATCACGGGAACACGAACAGGAACTCGAACACGAACACGATCACGAACACAAACACGAACACGATCACAATCACGAACACGAACACGATGACGAACACGAACACTAACACGAACACGAATACGAACACTACCATGAACACGAACACGAATACGAACACTACCACGAACACGAACACAATCACGAACACGATCACGAACACAAACACGAACACGATCACAATCACGAACACGATGAGGAACTCAAACACTAACACGAACACGAACACTACCACGAACACGAACACAATCACGAACACGAACACGATAACGAACACGAACACTAACACGAACACGAACACGAACACGATTACGACCACGAACACGAACACGTACACAGACACGATCACGAAAACGAACACGAACACGAACACACGAAAACACGAACACGAACACGAACAAGAACACGAACACGAACACGAACACAAACACAAACACAAACACAAACACAAACACAAACAAACACAAACACAAACACAAACACAAACACAAACACAAACACAAACACAAACACAAACACAAACACAAACACAAACACAAACACAAACACAAACACAAACACAAACACAAACACAAACACAAACACAAACACAAACACAAACACAAACACAAACACAAACACAAACACAAACAAACAAACACAAACACAAACACAAATACAAACAAAAACAAACACAAACACAAACACAAACACAAACACAAACACAAACACAAATACAAACACAAACACAAACACAAACACAAACACAAAACATACACGCAGCACACGCGCACACGCACACGCACACGCCACGCGCACAGCACACACGCACACAGCACACACGTACACACGCACACACGCACACACGCACATGCACACAGCACATGCACAACGTACACACACACACGCACACACCACACACGCACACACACACGTACACACCACACACGTACACACGGACACACGCACACACGCACATACGCACACACGCACACACGCACACACGCACACACGCATACAAGCACACACGCACACACGCACACACGCGCACACGCACACACCCACACACGCACACACACGCACACACACGCACACACGCACGCACGCGCGCGCACACACGCACACACGCACACACGCACACACGCACATACACACATACACACACAAGCACACGCATTGCTCAATATTAAAGTATTCACTCGCCCTTCCTTTCACCTTAACACATGCCCGTTGTATACTGCCCGTATTCCGTTTATTACTCCCTTATTTACGCCATATATATTTGATATTTCCCACAACTTCTCCCTATTCACTTTGTCGTATACTTCCTCCAAATCTACAAGCGCACAGGAGAGGAGCCATCTGATCAACACATCCTCTCTCTGGCATGATACCACCCTGCACATCCCAAATCTTATTTTGTGTAGTTTCCCGTACTTTATCAATCAGTATTCTTCCAAATACTTTACCAGGTACACTGTGCAAACTGATTCCTCTGTAGCTCTTGCAATCACTCTTGTTCCCCTTACCCTAATACAGTGGTACAATCATTGCGCTCTTCCAATCTCTCGTTACTTTTCTACCCTTAAAGCATATGTTGAATAATTCACATAATCTTTGTATAAGCTTTGCACCTCCATACTTTATCATTTCACCAGTGATTTCATCTACGTCTGCTCCCTCTCTCATTTGTCCCAATATCCTTCTCAGTTTCATTCACCATTCTACATTTTCCTTATTTAACCCTTCAGTCTTACTTTTCTCACTACTGTACAGCTTTGCCGAAATATTCTTGCCAGCATTTCCTCACTTCGGAATCATCCCATACTATTTCGTTACTCGTATTCATCACTCCTGCAGTGTTCTGGTTTGGGCCACGTTTTGTATTTTTGATCCATTTCTAGAAGAGTTTTGTTTCCGTCAAAATTAGTCTGCATTATCTCTCCTCTCATACCCATCACTTCCTCTTTACTTATTCTCGCTGCCTCCTTCGCTTCTTTGTTTCTTAATCTGTATACCCCATACAATCGTCTTTTCTCAGTCTCATTTTTTGCAGCAATCATTGCCATGTACGCATCTTTTTTCTTACATACTTTTTTTACCGATTCATTCCACTAAGCACATTTTTCCTACCTACAGTCTTTCTTCCACATATCCGCTCGGCACAATTGACAACACAGTTTTTCAAGCTTATCCGTGCATTTTTAATGTCAGTGTCTTTTATTTGTTCGTTTCACCCTGTTTCATCCACATCCAACTCTTTACTCACAGCATCTGCGTGTTTCATTCTGGCTCATTATGTACTAGTTTGTCTACCCTAATTCTGGACGTTCGGACTACGTTCGATTTTCTTCTTCAAATCTACTTTTGCCCTAAACACACTCTCAATACAACTAAAAAGTGGTCCGATCCACACTCCGATCCGCGCATTACTTTTGCGTCTTTCACCAGGTTTCTAAGTCGTTCATCATACACTATCAAGTCAATCATACTTTTGGATTCACCTCTTTGCCATGCATACATATGCACAATCTTATGTTTAAACTACGAATTAGACACAAAGAGGTTTCTCTCCACACAGATGTTCGCCAGGGGTTCAACATTCTCATTGATTCTTCAAACTTGCCTAGAACGCGTTCAGTATATTCTCTCTGTACACCCACCCATCCGTTCATATCCTCCACTAACATCACTCTTTCGTTTGGCTTACATACGTTCAACACGTTCTCTACATCATTCCAGAAGTTCTCATACAGTTGGTCTCTTTTCACCGGTGCATAGTATGCAATAAGAAAATTCTTCAAAACTCCACTTTCATTCTAACCCACATTACCCGGGGAGATTCCAATTTGTAACGTTTAACACGTATTTTCGCTCTTTCACTTACTATTACCCAACTCTTTTGCGGCATGCACTTTAGTCTCAACTTCTGACCATACATAGTGCTAGGCTGTCATCCTCCATCTCCACAGCATCGTTTCCTTTGCGCTTTGTCTCCGATGCACACAGAATATCATGCTGCCTTTCGTACATTACAGTCGCAATTTCAAATTATTTACAATGCATACATCCAACATTCCACGAACCGACTCGCCATTCATTCCTTGCACAGTCGTCAGCTACGGGGCATATCTGTTTCGACCGCCCTTTGTAGCCAGGTCGATCGGAGGCAATTGTATTGTTCTCTTGAGTAATAATTTGTTTAATTTATTTCAGCCATTTTAAAATGTTACCTGAAAATTATTATTAATTTTATTAAACACATAAATAAAAAGTTTACCTCGAGTAGGATTTGAACCTACGACCTGTACTTTGCTAGAGTACCGCGCTAGCCAACTGCGCTATCGAGATTGAAGCCCCAATCGATGTAAACCTTGTCTTTATGTATGTAGAACTGATGTAAATACCTATTCACCAACTATTACTAAATGCTTACAAATAACTGGAATATAACAACATTACTGAATTATCTTTATAACTTTGACACCCTGCATCTCAGTAAGTATCTATCAAGCAAAATACCAATCTATTTACCTATGCAACATAATGGCAAAGTTTCCATTTATTTAAAACCTCAATCAAAGCATCTGAAAAGCTGGCCCATCAATACCGCAAGTCTTACTGAATTAAAGTTAAACATGGGTTCAAAAGTTGATATGGAAGAAATGTATTGTATTACGTTATATTGAGCAAAAATTTTGAACTGTGTATTGAACATCAAATATAATATAAAATTACTTAAAAAAAATATTACTAAAACAAACATATTGAAATTTAGAGGTTAAAATGATCAGACCTTACCGTTGAATTCTTTACGAAGTATAGAGTTCAATGAACTTTACTGTTATTTGTCCGACATCAGAGCAATTTCGTAAGCCTAAAAACTCTAAATAATGAAAATGTTACCAACTAGTCTATAAAATTATTTGTTATATTTTAATAAGGAAAGTTCTTTAAACATATTGCTACATTCCGTATTTAAAGGTTGTTATTGTCAATTCATTAATAGACTTGAATGTACAACGCTTAAATTTTGAATGTTGCATATTGGTTTAGTTGTATTCCATTGCATTAACCATGTTGATGTATTTTCCGAACACCTCACTCTAACATTTTAAACCACGCAGCACCTTGTCAAAAGCTTGAAGAACAAGTGTACTAGCAGTTGAGTTATCGAACTATTGTTTACATCCCTATACCTACTTGACAACATTTTACCAGTTAGGTATTGAAAGTAGATTTACTGACCCTAGACCATTCTGTTTAACGTATTATGTAATTTTTACTTGTAATCTCCCGAGTGCTTGGATTATTTCCGGAAATTTTTTCGAATCACCAATTTTATCAAAACATTCGTGAAGGAGAAGAAATTTCCGGTAATTAATTCAAGCACGTGGGGGATTCAGTAAGAAAATATTCCAAGAATATCCGTTGCTATTGATGGGATATTTTCATATGTAATACCACTAGTGCATCAAAATTATCGATAATCACGGACAAAGCGGTGTTGCCTAGAATCTGCATAAGTTCGTTTTCTCTGTTGGTTAAAAGTTAAAAGATCCCGTCTCCGAAGGATGAGGGCTCTTCTTTTAACCAACAGAGAAAACCAACGGATGCGATTTCCTTAAGGAAACAACGCTTTTTCCAGGATTATCTGATTAATTTTGATGCACGCGTGGTATTCGGTGGAATATTTTCAGAATAGAATATATACATATATATATATATATATATATATATATATATATATATATATATATATATATATATATATAGCAAACGAACAAAACCTTTATTTAATTAAAAATTTAAATTTAAAAAACGACAAAATTTTTTAATTACTAAGCATGTAAGAAAATTTAGACGACGAACAATACTTGCATCCAAATAAATGCCTGATTTTTCACTGTATTATTCGGAACACTCTTTTCAATATTGCTATCAATGGTTTCTCACAAAATTTTACCAAATCGTTTAAATTTTTTAACGTGGCTGTAAGTGTATGACAAATGTTTCTGGTTCATGACAGGAATACCTTTGTTACTATGGTAGTTGAGTATGACGCCATTGCAGTTGAATTACCTCTGTAATTCATAACGTTCAATGGGATTATCGCTGTAATCCTAAGGAAGTTGCATTGCTGTATAGGAGTAAATTATACATGAGGAAAATATTTATCTAAATTTAATGCCGAATTGTATGTACATGTAAAGATCAGGTGTTGCACTTGATTTCCATATAACCAGTGATCTCCGCGCAGAATTCTGTATGGAGCCCTGGCCATGTTTAAATTATTATAAATGTTTTTGTATACACACCTGTTCGTTGGATAGCAATATTTCATTTTTATGTTAGCTTTAAGAAGGAATGTACTGGCGAAAAAACAAAAAAATTGTTTTGAGGAAAATAAATTAAAAGGAGTTGCTGTTCGGCCTCTTTAAACACTGAGTCTGTCCGCACCATAAGGACAGGTTCGCACATCACACCATGTAACTTCGACGTCTCAATACCTTTACAAACTTGGGAGTAAGAGATGGATATTTTGTAACGATCCTGCAAGAGAATCCCAAATTTATCACTTTCGCGTAAACTGTTGGAGAGAGCAGACGTGGGCGAGAGCTCAAATTTCAATTAATTTGCCACATTGGACAATTTCGCCGCTGCAATCCAATCCAATAGCAACGGCTCCACCATCCGGACAGAAAGCCCCAGAGAAATGAGGGTCAAGAAAGAGGTAGAAAGATATCAGGAGACCGGCCCAACAAGGAATCAAACAGAAGACTCCCGCTACAGAAGTGTAGAGCGCTAGGAGAAGGAATTAATACAAAAACTTTATCTTAACTTTTTAACTGATTTATTTTAGCATTAAAAACTCAAACCTTGTTCTGCTCAGGATATGATGCCGCACCTGAACGGGGTGCCCGTTCTCTTCTACTAAATGCAATATTTCCGCGTCTTCCTCTCAAAAACCCCCTTATTAACCAGCATCCGTAATGGATACGCACCATCGCCTCCGCGTTACTGTTAAAGTTACCTCACGTACCACTGACCAACCTGGACAGAGCACCTACATCATCTTACTTCGATATCATTACCTCATTACCCACACGTAAACGTGCTAACATCAACTCCCCTGCAGTCTCTACTACGTCCACACGACCCTAAATCTCTGCATGCTCACACGGCTCTACCAAACAAGCAACTAAACCAAAACAAAACCAATCACACCAAAAGACAACCATTTCTACCTACACAATCTACCTCCACCGCACATATTTCCACCAAATCTTCGAGATATTGTATTCGCAACATTTCCTAAATTACCACCTCACAGAAAACTGTTCCATTCCTACGAACAGTTAAATTTTATGTTTAATCACAATCAGACTTATCTCTTAGAACTACCTGTCTCCTAATCGATGGTACACAATTTAAGTCGCAACATCATTTTGGGGACCCCACAGTGACCTCGTCCTCTCCCTTATTTGCTCAACCCGTCAGACTCCAAAGAACCCACATGAACACAAATCGACACTGAGCTGCTAACCTTTAAATACTTCCTCAAAGTTTAACCAAAATATCAAGGGTTAACATGCTTTAGGGACTGTACTCGGACGTCCTCACAAAGGTGACGCATTGATACTGTTACCCTGAAAGTGACTTACGGTTTGCGACAAACAATACAATCATCCCTCTCAAAATCGTAAAGAGACCTGACAAGATTGTGATGAAATACTGTTTAGTCTACCATTTTAATTTCATTATCCACATTAATTTCATTCTAAATAATATCATTAGCTCAACTTTCTTAACCTTACATTTAAATTTAATATATAAATGATATCAGTTCTTATCTGCCTTAATTTATAAATTAACGTGTTCTTTTCCAACCAAGATAACAATAACCAAATTTTATTTACTCATATCCTGGTCAAGGCACAAGTTTATAATGTAATAAAGCTAGTGCACCGACTGCGCAGCTGAAACGCGAAAACAAAGTTAGTACTCAAACGAACATTAACCACAAATATCGTCTAATTTAATTTCCACATTGGTGGACGTCTTACGCTATGAAGGTGGTACGAGATATATGCGTTGTGGGTATCTGAGAGAAAATCAAATGAGGGTAACACATAATGCAGTGATAGTTCGTTCTGCTCTGGTTATACTGTAAGTAAGGGAACTTTCAAGAAAAACATTACCATTTGACCACATGCAAAGTAACAAAGGGCAACGTAAGTATACAGAAACAAAACATAAATACGAGTTATAAATATATAGATCAATAGATATTTAATACCTAGTGCTAATTGGAAGATCAACATCGCTATCTTTCTTCTCTAACCTTAATAAATCAATGAAATAATACAGCATTTAATACAGGCCTGCACCTCATACAGTGATCATGTCATAAATAAAGATGGCTAACTATAATTACAGAACACCTAACATTAAGTATAACATCACAAAATATTAGTCTCGGTTTACGATTAGGGGGCTATAGGACAACATACTTAAAGCTGGCACAGACATAAAGTGTCAATGATCCAACATAGTGTACTCCGACTTTCTCAAAAAGGTAAAGAACGCATTGGTACTTTTACCTACTCCTGAGGTCACTTCAAAGAATACAGTCGCCCTCTTAAAGTTTGTTTCATTGCCAGTAGATATCAATTGTCACAATAAAATACTCGAAGAGGTAAACACATGATTTAACAACAAGAATGTGGTGCAATACATCGGTACTTATCTGGTATTTTGTTATCCATATTAATTTCATATTAGATAATATAATTAGCTTATCTTCTTTAACCTTATATTTAAACTTTACATA
>JARFJB010001138.1:4740000-4810000 GCA_036346205.1 Vesta saturnalis | reverse complement strand
CAAACAAATACCCCAAAAAAGATAAGTATTTTATTAAATACACCATTTACTTAGAATAACCTATTTTTTTATTAACGAAATCTAAAGTACAATAAATGTACATACATTTCCTTACATTGTGGATTTACAACCATGAGTTTTGGGTTTTTCACTCAAGGGAGCTTCATCGCCATACTAAAACACATTAAAAACTGTAGTAACTTAATTTGTTAAACATAAACCTGTAAATTAACCACATCATAAAGTAACAGTTTAGTAACTAAACTGTTACAGCAAAATTAAAATATTTACAGTTTCTTCTTCTTCGTCATCTTCTTCGCTTATTTCATATGCGTCATCTGATCCCGACAATGTAGCGCCGATTACGTGACGACCTATAATATGAACTGGTCCCGTTCCTTGTACTAAAGTAAATTTTACTGGTGGATAACGAAATTGTAAGTCTAATATAACATGTTTGGTTTGGTTGGATTTCAAAACCACTATAGGTACTCTAACTAATTCTTCCCAAGCTTTTACCTCAACTTCAATTACATTATCTTCATCATCTAAAGCGCCTGGTCCCAGAAGAGCTTGCTTAAGTATAAGAGTATGGTTAGGTGTTGAGTCTGTTGTTTGCTCTGCTAAGGGATTCCATGTTTTAGAAGTGTTAGCATCCTGAAGTGTCACAGCTAAAAAAAATTTACATACAGCTCTTCACAATATGTTGACTGTTAAGAAAATATGCATAAAAATTTACTTTTGGTTGATAATGCTTACCGTAGAAATATTCTTTTGACATTGTTTTATGCAACGATATTGGCACAGGTATACTTAAACACTAAATTTGCTCAAATTATATCAAAGTCAATAGAATGTAGTACAAAAATTTTAAGATTGATTAATCAATGCTGACATAAATTAAATACAAACAAAAATTAGTTTTACCCTAAGTCAACTATACAGTTTCAGAAATTTGTATATAATTTTTTTTTATTTGCCCCCTACATTTGAGAGTTATTTTTGCAACGTTGGTATAACATTTTTCACTAACGTCAAATTTGATTAATTTATTTTCACATGATTGATACATGTGGCCTTTTTTAAAGTGTTTAAAATGAGAATTTTTTTTAGTTGTATCAAATTATTTTGTGAAATTGAAAGACACCCCAGGATAAATTTATGGGTAAGTTATAATATGGCAGAACCCCACTTCTTCACTAAAAATTCAATAGGCTCCTTCTATTATTACACAGTGGCCCGTGGTTACTATTCATTTCAATAAATGTGCCAACTGTTAAATTAATTTTGACATAAAACGAGATTTGAGGTTAGTGAGAACCGTCTAATACCAGCATACTTTTGGTGTAATAATAAAACATCCCAAATCTAGGGGTCAAATAAAAAAAATAGATTATATTATCTTCTTGACCATCTATGAAAAATGCTTTTTAAAGTTTCTCGACATACACAATTTTAGGGTATGGATTTTATCTTTGATAATATTGCGCTGTCACTCATTTGCAACTTTATAGGTTATTGATTAGTTCTCATAAAAATCAAAAGCGCCGCTCGAGAGTGATATTCTGTGTATATTTCATTATGTGCCTTTGCATAAAATGTTTAACATGCAACACGGTTTAAAACGCGTCACTAGCTTAAAAACCTTTTAAAATACAATTGCAAAGTGGACGACTTAAAAAATCTGATGCGTGCAGCACATAACTTTCTTATGCATTCGTAATCATTTATTAACAAATATATAGGACAGAGAGTCTTACCAGTCTCAGAACGGCTAATTCTAACTTATTCATGCTTCCTCTTATATTAAATGTACAAAAAAAGTAAATCTTGTAAATTTCTTACATCTTTTGTTTTTGTGGTTTTACCAAATAAGAAGTTTTCGTTAAAAAATTATCTATAAAATTTTGAGCACTCGCAGTGTTGCGTATGATAATTTCTTCATTGTGAAGAAGGCATACAATTTTCTTACCTTACAATAGATATAATTTAATAATTTCTCAGTAGAACAATACCACATTCTGGTTAAATTATGACGTGTAAATTAAACACATTAATGCAAATGACTATTTCTTATCACTATTCAAATACGAAAATCGTGGCTACATTAATTAAAGGTTTCTTATACGTACCTATACCAGATATCTCAAATAATTCAGTTAATGTTTAAGACTTATTTAGTTTCGTATGAAACTTTTTATACAAATAACTTACTTAAAGTTGAATTATCTTTTCAAAAGTTCTCACATATTCACAAGATATAATTTAGCTACTTTTATTTATTTTTTGCGTCTATTTATTGCTCCGTAGAAAGCTTGCATTAACAAATCTTATCCAAAATTTAATTTCTTTGATTTTAAATGATATTCCAGACATTCACTTTACTTTAACGCCTTGTATAAAGTACCTTTATTTGTGAATAAATTTGAGCCAAATTAGATATTTTGGCGAAAACTTCAATTACAAAACCTCGTTATGTGTTGTGTGTTTGTGTCTTTGTGTGTTTGTGTTTGTGTGTTTGCGTGTTTCCGTGTTTGCGTGTTTGCGTGTTTGCGTGTTTGCGTGTTTGCGTGTTTGGGTGTTTATGTGTTTGTGTGTTTGTGTGTTTGTGTGTTTGTGTGTTTGTGTGTTTTTGTGTTTTTGTGTTTGTGTTTGTGTGTTTGTGTGTTTGTTTGTTTGTTTGTTTCGTGTTGTGTGTTGTGTGTGTTTGTGTGTTGTGTGGTTTGTGTCGTTTGTGTCGTTGCTTGTTGTCGTGGTTGTGTGTCTTGTGTGTCTGTGTGTTTGTGTGTTTGTGTGTGTTTGTGTGTGTTTGTGTTTGTGTGTTGTGTGTTTGCGTGTTGTGTTGTGTGTTTGTGTTTGTGTGTTTGTGTTTGTGTGTTTTGTGTTTGTGTGTTTGTGTGTTGTGTTTGTGTTTGTGTGTTGTGTGTTTTGTGTATGTGTGTGTGTTTGTGTTTTGTTGTGTTTATGTGTTTGTGTGTTTGTGTGTTGTGTTTTGTGTTTTGTGTGTTGTGTTTGTGTTGTGTGTTGTGTGTTTGTATGTTTGTGTGTTTGTGTGTTTGTGTGTTTGTGTGTGTGTGTTTTGTTGTGTGTTTGTGTGTTTGTGTGTTGTGTGTTGTATGTGTTTGTGTCGTTAGTGTTATATGTCGTTAATGTTGATTATGTAGTGTTTGATATGTTTTGTTGTTGTGTAGTTGATGTGTCTTGTTGTGTGTATATTTGTATTTTTGTGTTTGTGTTATTTTGTGTTGTGTAGTATTTATTTCGTTTGATTTGTGTGATTGTGATGTCTTGTTTGTGTTGTAGTGTCTTGATTGTGTTTTGTGTTATGTGTTTGTTAGTGTTTGTGTTGTGTTTGTGTGTTGTGTTGCTGTGTTTGTGTGTTTGTGTGTTGTGAGTGTTGTGTGTTCTGTTGTGTGTTGTGTCTGTTGTGTTTATGTGTTTGTGTGTTTGTGTTTGTCTGTGTGTGTGTGTGTATTTGTGTGTTGTGTGTTTTGTGTTTTGTGTTTGTGTGTTGTAGTTTGTGTTTGTGTTGTGTTGTGTGTGTCTGTGTGTTTGTGTGTCTTGTGTTTGTGTGTTGTGTGTGTGTTGTTTGTGTCTTGTGTGTTTGTGTGTTTGTGTGTGTGTTTGTGTGTTTGTGTGTTTTGTGTTTGTGTTTGTGTGTTTGTGTGGTTGTGTGTTTGTGTGTGTGTTTTTGTGTTTGTGTGTTTGTGTGTTTGTGTGTTTGTGTGTTTGATGTTGTGTGTTTGTGTGTTGTGTGTTTGTTGTGTTTGTGTGTTTGTGTGTTTGTGTGTTGTGTGTTTGTGTTTTTGTGTTTGTGTGTTTTGTGTTTGTGTTTGTGTGTTGTGTTGTGTGTTTGTGTTTTGTGTGTTGTGTGTTTGTGTTGTGTGTGTGTGTTGCGTGTTTGTGTGTGTGTTGTGTGTTGTGTTTGTTGTGTGTTTGTGTGTTTGTGTGTTTGTGTGTTTGTGTGTTGTGTCTTTGTGTGTTTGTGTGTTTGTGTGTTTTGTGTGTGTTGTGTGTTTGTAGTGTCTTTGTGTGTGTGTTGTGTGTTTGTGTGTTGTGTGTTGTGTGTTTGTGTGTTTGTGTGTTGTGTGTTTTGTGTTTTTGTGTGTCTTGTGTGTTTGTGTGTTTGTGTGTTGTGTGTGTTGTGTTGTGTGTTGTGTTTAGTGTTGTGTGTTGTGTGTTGTGTTGTGTGTGTTTGTGTTTTGTGTGTTTGTGTGTTTGTGTGTTTGTTGTGTGTTGTGTGTTTGTAGTGTTTGTGTGTTTGTGTGTTGTGTGTTTGTGTGTTGTGTGTTTGTGTGTGTTGTGTTGTTTGTGTGTTTGTGTGTTGTGTGTTTGTGTGTGTTGTGTGTTTGTGTTTGTGTGTGTTGTGTGTTTGTGTGTTGTGGTTTTTGTGTTTGTGTGTTTGTGTGTTTGTGTGTTTGTGTGTTTGTGTGTTTGTGTGTGTTGTGTGTTTGTGTTTGTGTTTGTGTGTTTGTGTGTTTGTGTGTTTGTGTGTTTGTGTGTTTGTGTGTTTGTGTGTTTGTGTGTTTGTGTGTTTGTGTGTTTGTGTGTTTGTGTGTTTGTGTGTTTGTGTGTGTTGTGTGTTTGTGTCGTTTGTGTGTTGTGTGCTTTGTGTGTGTTGTGTGTTGTTGTGTTGTGTGTGTTTGTGTGTTTGTGTGTTTGTGTGTTTGTGTGTTGTGTGTTGTGTGTTTTGTTTGTGTGTTTGTGTGTTTGTGTGTTTGTGTGTTTGTGTGTGTTTGTGTGTTTGTGTGTTTGTGTTTGTGTGTTGTGTGTATTGTGTGTTTAGTGTGTTTGTGTGTTGTGTGTTGTGTGTGTTTGTGTTTTAGTGTGTGTTTGTGTTTGTGTGTAGTTTGTGTTTGTGTTGTGTGTTTGTGTGTTATGTGTGTTTGTGTTTGTGTGTTTGTGTGTTTGTGTGTTTGTGTGTTTGTGTGTTGTGTGTTTGTGTTTTGTGTTTGTGTGTTTGTGTTTTGTGTGTTTGTGTTTGTTTTTGTGTGTTTGTGTGTTTGTTTGTTTGTGTTTGTGTGTTTGTGTTTTGTGTGTTTTGTGTTTGTGTGTTTGTTGTTGTGTTGTGTGTTTGTGTGTTTTTGTTGTGTTTTGTGTGTTTGTGTGTTTGTGTGTTTGTGTGTTTGTGTGTTTTGTGTGTTTTGTGTTTGTGTTTGTGTGTTTGTGTTTTGTGTTTGTTTTTGTGTGTTTGTGTGTTTGTGTGTATGTGTGTTTGTGTTTGTGTGTTTTGTGTGTTTGTGTGTTTGTGTGTTTGTGTGTGTGTGTTTTGTGTGTTTGTTGTGTGTTTGTGTGTTTGTGTGTTTGTGTGTTGTGTGTTTGTGTGTTTTGTTTTTGTTTGTGTGTTTTGTGTGTTTGTGTGTTTGTGTGTTTGTGTGTTTGTGTGTTTGTGTGTTTGTGTGTTTGTGTGTTTGTGTGTTTGTGTGTTTGTGTGTTTGTGTTTGTGTGTTGTGTGTTTGTGTGTTTGTGTGTTTGTGTGTTGTGTTTGTGTGTTTGTGTGTTTGCGTGTTTGCGTGTTTGTGTGTTTGTGTGTTTGTGTGTTTGTGTGTTGTGTGTTTTGTGTGTTTGTGTGTTTGTGTGTGTTGTGTGTGTTGTGTGTTTGTGTGTTGTGTGTTTGTGTGTTTGTGTATTTGTGTTTGTGTGTTTGTGTTTGTTGTTGTGTGTTTGTGTTTTGTGTGTTTGTGTGTTTGTGTGTTGTGTGTTTGTGTGTTTGTGTGTTTGTGTGTTGTGTTTGTGTGTTTGTGTTGTTGTGTGTTTGTGTGTTTGTGTGTTTGTGTGTTAGTGTTTGTGTTGTTGTGTTTGTGTGTTTGTGTGTTTGTGTGTTTGTTTGTTTGTGTGTTGTTGTATGTTGTGTGTGTTGTGTGTTTGTGTGTTTGTGTTTGTGTGTTTTGTGTTGTGTGTTTGTGTGTTTGTGTGTTTGTGTTTGTGTGTTTGTGTGTTTGTGTTTTGTGTGTTTGTGTGTTTGTGTGTTTGTGTTTGTGTTTGTGTGTTTGTGTGTTTGTGTTTGTGGTTTGTGTGTTTTTTGTGTTTTGTGTTGTGTTTTGTGTGTTTGTGTTTTGTGTTTGTGTGTTTGTGTTTGTGTGTTTGTGTGTTTGTGTGTTTTGTGTTTGTTTGTGTGTTTTGTGTTTTGTGTGTTTTGTGTTTTGTGTATTGTGTGTGTGTGTTGTGTTTGTGTGTTTGTGTGTTTGTGTTTTGTGTGTTTGTGTGTTTTGTGTGTTTGTGTTTGTGTGTTTGTGTGTTTGTGTGTTTGTGTGTTTGTGTGTTTTGTGTTTTGTTTTTTGTGTTTGTTTGTTTTGTGTTTGTGTTTGTGTTTTGTGTTTTTTTTGTGTGTTTTGTGTTTTGTGTTTTGTGTTTTGTGTTTTTTTTTATTTTTTTTTTGTTTTTTTTTTTTTTTATTTTTTTTTTTTTTTTGTATTTTTTTTTTTTTTTTTTTTTTTTTTGTTTTTGTTTTTTTTTTTTTTGTGTTTTTGTTTGTGTTTTTTTTGTTTGTGTTTTTTTTGTGTTTGTGTTTTGTGTTTTTGTTTTTTTTTTTTTTTTTGTTTTGTGTGTTTGTGTGTTTGTGTGTTTTTGTTTTTTTGTTTTTGTGTGTTTGTGTGTTTGTGTGTTTGTGTGTTTGTGTGTTTGTGTGTTTGTTTTTTGTGTTTGTTTTTTGTTTTTGTTTTGTGTTTTTTTGTTTTTTTGTTTTGTGTGTTTTTGTTTTTTGTTTTTGTTTATTTTTGTGTTTTTTTTTTTTTTGTTTTTGTGTTTTTTTTTTTTTTTTTTTGTTTTTTTTTTTTTGTTTTTTTTTTGTATTTTGTTTTGTGTTTTGTGTGTTTGTGTTTTGTGTGTTTGTGTTTTGTGTGTTTTTTTGTTTTGTGTGTTTGTGTTTTGTATTTTGTGTGTTTGTGTGTTTGTGTGTTTGTGTTTTGTGTTTGTGTTTTGTTGTTTGTGTTTTGTATTTTGTGTGTTGTGTGTTTTGTTTTTGTTTTTGTTTTGTTTTTTGTTTTATGTTTTTGTTTTTTTTGTGTGTTTTTTTTTTTTTTTTTTTTTTTTTTTTTTTTTTTTGTTTTGTTTTTTGTTTTTGTTTTTTTTTTTTTTGTGTTTTTGTTTGTGTTTTGTGTTTTTGTTTTGTTTGTTATTTGTGTGTTTGTTTTTTTTGTGTGTTTGTGTGTTTGTATTTGTTGTTGTGTGTTTGTGTGTTTGTGTTTGTGTGTTTGTGTGTTTTGTGTTTTGTGTTTTTGTTTTGGGGGGGGGGGGTTTTTTTTTTTTTTTTTTTTTTTTTTTTTTTTTTTTTTTTTTTTTTTTTTTTTTTTTTTTTTTTTTTTTTTTTTTGTATTTATGTTTTTGTGTTTTTTTTGTGTGTTTTGTGTTGTTGTTTTGTGTTTTTTTTTGTTTTGTGTTTGTTTTTGTGTTTGTGTGTTGTGTGTTTGTGTGTTTTGTGTGTTTTGTGTTTGTTGTTTTGTTTTGTGTGTTTGTGTTTTGTGTTTTTGTGTTTGTGTTTTTTTTTGTTTTTTGTTTTTTTTTTGTGTTTGTGTGTTTTGTGTTGTTTTTTTGTTTTTTTTTTTGTGTTTTTGTTTTTTTGTGTTTTTTTTTTTTTGTTATATTTTTGTTTTGTGTTTTTTTTTTTTTGTGTGTTTGTGTTTGTTTTTTTGTTTTTATTTTTTTTTTGTTGTTTTGTTTTTTTTTTTTTTTTTTTTTTTGTTTGTTTGTGTTTGTGTTTGTGTGTTTGTGTTGTTGTTTGTGTGTTTGTGTGTGTTGTTGTTTGTGTGTTTGTGTGTTTGTGTTTTGTGTGTGTTGTTGTGTGTGTGTGTTTGTGTGTTGTGTGTTTTGTGTTTGTGTTGTGTTTTTTGTTTTGTGTTTTTGTGTTTGTGTGTTTGTTTTTTTGGTGTTGTTTTGGTGTTTGTGTGTTTTGTGTTGTTGTTTGTGTTTTGTTGTGTTTTGTTTGTTGTGTTTGTGTGTTTGTGTGTTTGTGTTTGTTTTGTGTTTTTTTTTGTTGTTTGTGTGTTGTGTGTTTGTGTGTTGTTGTGTTTGTGTTTGTGTTGTTTGTGTTTGTGTGTTTGTGTTTGTGTTTTGTTTTGTGTTGTGTTTGTGTTTGTGTGTTTTGTGTTTGTGTGTTTGTGTTTTGTGTTTGTGTGTTGTGTGTTTGTGTGTTGTGTGTTTGTGTGTTTGTGTGTTTGTGTGTTGTGTTTTTGTGTGTTTGTTTGTTGTTTGTGTGTTTTGTGTTTTGTTTTGTGTGTTTGTGTTTTGTTTTGTTTGTGTTTTGTGTTTGTGTTTTTGTTTTTTGTTTTTGTTTTTGTTTTGTTTTTGTTTTTGTTTTGTTTTTTTGTTTTTTTTTTTTTTTTTTTTTTTTTTTTTTTTTTTTTTTTTTTTTTTTTTTTTGTGTTTGTTTTTTTTTTTGTTTTTTTTTTTTTTTTTTTTTTGTGTTTTGTTTTTTGTTTTTTTTTTTTTTTTTGTTTTTTTTGTTGTTTTGTGTTTGTTTTGTTTTTGTGTTTTGTGTTTGTGTTTTGTGTGTTTTGTGTTTTTGTGTTTTGTGTTTTTGTTTTGTGTTTTGTTTTGTGTTTTTGTTTGTTTTTTTTTTTGTTTTTTTTTTTTTTTTTTTTTTTTTTTTGTTTTTTTTTTTGTGTTTTTTTTTTTTTTTTTTTTTTTTGTTTTTTTTTTTTTTTGTTTTGTGTTGTTGTTTTTTTTTTTTTTTTTTGTGTTTGTTGTTTGTGTGTTTGTGTGTTGTGTGTTTGTGTGTTTTGTGTTTGTGTGTTTTTTTTGTTTTTTTTTGTTTTTTGTTTTGTGTTTGTTGTTTTTTTTGTTTTTGTGTTTTTTTTTTTTGTGTTTTTGTTTGTTTTTTTGTTTTTTTTTTTTTTTGTTTTGTTGTTTGTGTTTGTGTGTTTGTGTGTTTGTGTGTTGTGTTTGTGTGTTTGTGTTTGTGTGTTTGTGTGTGTTGTGTGTTTGTGTGTTTGTGTTGTGTGATTTGTGTGTTTGTGTTTGTGTGTCTTGTGTGTTTGAGTGTAGTGTTTGTGTGTGTGTGTTGTGTGTCTTGTGTGTTGTGGTGTTGTGTGTGTGTGTTGTGGTTTGTGTGTGTTGTGTGTCTGTGTGTTGTTTGTGTGTTGTGTGTGTGTGTGTGTGTGTGTTGTGTGTTGTGTGTTTGTGTGTGTTGTGTGTCTGTGTGTTTGTTTGTGTTGTGTGTTGTGTGTGTTTGTGTGTTTGTGTGTGTGTGTTTGTGTGTGTTGTGTGTTTGTGTGTTGTGTGTTTGTGTGTTGTGTTTTGTGTGTGTGTGTGTTGTGTGTTGTGTTGTTTGTGTGTTGTGTGTTGTGTGTGTCTGTGTTTGTGTGTTGTGTGTTGTGTGTTGTGTGTTTGTTTGTGTGTTTGTGTTGTAGTGTGTGTTTGTGTGTTTGTGTGTTTGTGTGTTTGTGTGTTTGTGTGTTGTGTGATGTTTGTGTGTTTGTGTGTGTTGTGTGTTTGTGTGTGTGTGTGTTTGTGTAGTGTTGTGTAGTTTGTGTGTTGTGTTTGTGTTTGTGTGTTGTTTGTGTGTTGTGTGTTTGTGTGTTGTGTGTGTTTGTGTGTTTGTGTGTGTTGTGTGTTTGTGTGTTGTGTTGTGTGTGTTGTTGTGTTTGTGTGTTTGTGTGTTATGTGTGTGTTTGTGTAGTTTGTGTGTTTGTGTTTGTGTAGTGTTTGTGTGTGTTGTGATGTTTGTGTAGTTTGTGTGTTGTGTGTTTGTGTGTTTGTGTGTATTGTGTGTTTGTTGTTTGTGTGTTTGTGTGTTGCTGTGTTTTGTGCATTGTGTTGTGTGTTTGTGCTGTTGTGTGTTGTGTGTCTGTGTGTGTGTTTGTGTGTTTGTGTGTTGTGCCGTGTGTTGTGTGTTTGTGTTTGTGTGTTGTGTGTTTGTGTCGTTGCGTGTTGTGTGTTGTGTGTTTTGTGTCGTTTGTGTGTTTGTCCGTGTCTGTGTGTTGTCGTGTTGTGTGTGTTTTGTGTTTGTGTGTTGTGTGCCAGTGTCTGTGTGTTTGTCGTGTTGTGTTGTGTCATGTCTGTGTTGTGTGTTTGTGTGTCTTGTGTCTGTGTTTGTGTGTCTGTGTGTGTTGTGTGTTGTGTTTGTTGTGTCTGTGCTTGTGCTTTGTGTTTGTGTGTTTGTGTGTTGTGTGTGTGTTGTGTGTCTGTGTTGTGCTGTGTTGTGTGCATTGTGTGTTGTGTTGTGTGCCATTTGTGTGTTGTGTGTCAGTGTTTTGTGTCTTGTGTGTTTTGTGTTTGTGTGTGTGTGTTGTTGTTGTCGTGTTGTGTCTGTAGTGCTGTGCTGTGAGTGTTGTGTGATGTGTTGTGTTTGTGTGCCCAGTGTTGTGTGTTGTGTGTCATGTCTAGTGTCGTGGTCTGTGGTGTTGGTGTTTGTGTGTTTGTGTGTCTGTGTTGTGTGCTGTTGTGTGTGTCTGTGTGTTTGTGTGTTGTGTGTGTGTCTGTGTGTGTTGTGTTGTGTGTCTGTGTCGTGTTGTGTGTTCTGTGTGCTCCAGTTGTGTGTTTGTGTGTCTTGTTGTGTGTGTCGTGTGTGTGTTGTGTGTCGTGCTTGTGTGTTTGTGTCGTGTGTGTGTGCCCAGTGTTTGTGTGCTTGTGTGTCCAGTGTTTGATGTGTTGTGTGCATGTGTGTTGTGTTGTGTGTTGTGTGTCTGTGTGCTCAGTGTTTGTGTGTCTGTGCTGTGTTAGTGCGTGTTGTGTCTTGTGTGTTCTGTGTGTTGTGTGTGTGTGTTGTGTGTGCTCCATGTTGTGTGTTTTTGTGTGTGTGTTAGTGTCTGTTGTTGTGCGTCTGTGTGTCAGTGTCTGTGTGTTTGTGTCTGTGTGTCTGTGTTGTGTGTTGTTGTTGTTGTTGTGTGCTCCAGTGTGTTTGTGTTTTGTGTCTTGTGTTGTGTTGTGTGTGTTTGTGTGTTGTGTGTCTGTGTGTGTGTCTGTGTTGTGTTTGTGTGCTGTGTTGTGTGTTGTGTGTCTGTGTGTTGTTGTGTATGTGTGATTGTGTGTGTTCTGTGTTTGTTGTGTGTGTGTTGTGTGTCTGTGTGTTGTGTTGTGTTGTGTGTGTGTTGTGTGTTTGTCTGTGTGTTTGTGTGTTTGTGTGTTTGTGTGTTTGTGTGTTTGAGTGTTTGAGTGTTTGTGTATTTGTGTGTTTGTGTGTTTGTGTTTGGTAGAGAAGAGGAAAAGTCATAAGGAGCAGTTTTTGCTTTCAAGATATAAAAATACCAACATATAGACCTTGAATGTGACGATTAATTATGTTGTATGCAATTTTTTGATCCAACGCGTAATTTAGTAGTGAATAATTCCTAAGGTAGAATGTAAATCTTAGTTTAATTTTTTTTTAGCATCAGATGAATTTTATAAGAAAATGTATAGACATTTTATATAAGCGGGCGGCATTGGAATGTTTTTAACCCTAGAATATTATACGTGATTGCTATATTGTCGTAAATTTTACGAGGTTAAAAACGATAATATAATATGCTCATATTTATTATAGAAGGAATACAAAACTAAAGACACTTTACTTACATATAGAGTAACACGGTAAACCATGTACATACATTTTTTCTACTGCGAGGCACATCCGGTACAGTAATTTCCGCAATGCGTTTCGCATATTGCATTTTTACGCCGCACTCAATAGGTGGTGGTCATACGTTTTAGTTTACTTGGGCAGTAAAAACAAACTGTTCGCCTTTTTTTTGAGAGGTTGTATTTTCATTTACCGCATACACCTTCAGTATTTCGCAAATAGTTTCTCGAAGATTTCGCCGGAGTACTTATTCTCTACTTCATCCAACTGTGTGCCAATTCAATCATGTATCCATCACGTGGTAAAGGTTTTTCACCCTTCTTAAATATATTGTAACAATATATAATGTATGAATTAATACTCGTTGAACTTACCATTCCGTAAAACACGCATAATTACCATCCTCTAGGTTTTCTGCTGCAACTGATATTCGAAGAAATTTGGTCCAACGTGTCAACTCCTCCTTTGGTTTCATTGTAATGTAAAATTATCATTGGCTTACCCTTATCCTTTGAAACTTCTGACCCTTCATGCACTGTGGATAGCAATAAAACGCATTTATTTTTGCATGTAAGACACGAAAGTTTTACTGTGGTCAAAACAAAACATCAAAGTTTTAGGTTGTCTTCGCTTTGTTTGTAATAGCTTACGGGGTATCTTTTTCTTATTCTTTCTTATCGTTTCTAACAACGGCTGTTTGAATAGTTCATCGGCAAGTCCAACCGAAGAGAACCAATTATCCATTGTGATATTTCGATTGCTACCGTGCACAGACTTTGTTAGTTCTTTTACGAAATAATTTGCTACTGGTAAACCTCCTATATTTGTTCCCTTTCCTAATTAGTGATTTTGATGATGAGTCACATAGCATTACAATCTTTACACCATATTTAGACGGTTTGTTAGGTATATACATTTTCAATGGACACCTGCCGCAGAAGGCCAGAAGTTGTTCGTCTATACTTAGGTACGACGATGGAGTATACGACGTTCTGCAAGTGTTAAATAAATATTTCCCACATTTACGTAAGGATCATCTTGCTTTCTCTGCTCTCTACTAAAAGTTAAAACGTTCATAACACATGCAAGCTTTATAAAATGAACCCGAAATAGTAGAATCGCACATCCTTTTGGCATAAGGTGATTATCTTTTTTCACCGCATACAGGATTAACACTCCAAAAAATGCCATCAATTCCTGTTCGGAAACATGTGAAACCCAGGCTTTAGCCGACTTCATGCGATGTCTCGTCATTTCTTCATTAGTGTGTTCAAGTATTATTTCCAATATATTATCTGATATGAAGTGCAAAAAGTGATCAACAACAGTTAAACACTCTTTAGCGCTTCCTTTACTGCCTACCAAAAAATGAATTACATTTCTACTAGCCGTTCTTTTGGACCTTAGCGATAATTTAGTCGACCACTTATGGCCGTCTTTTCCCTTGAGTTGTCTTGGGCGTAATTATGCGTGTTTTTTTCGGCGGAATTTTAGACAATGGACAATCCTTATCTGTTGAACTAGAACCAGTTTCTTGTTAACACTTTGTGCTACTATGGTTGGGCAACATGCGCCAACAACATCCTTGGCAAAATTTGTTGTACAATGTGTAGATGAACCTGGTGCTGGTGATTTATGACGTGCAATTATAACATTCTCATCTAGATCGCTGTTATCATCATCTGAGGTAAGCTCCTCAACTTCTAAATTAACTTCTACCCAGTCACTTCCGCTATCACGGTAGGTGTGTAGAATATCATCTTCCCCTTCATTCTCGATTTCCTTCTGTAATTCAATTTCGGTCAAAGGTACCTTTGACGACATTTTACTAGAAAGCCGATTATTACCGCAAAAATTATAAATTATAGGACAAAATGTTCTTACTTGAGAGAATTGAATGGTATCGGAAATTGTACAATCCTCAGGCACACACGGTAACACTATTCCATAGTAAAATTTACAACGATTTTTCGGAATAACCACTACCGGAAAGTAGTTGCAGATGTTCATTTACATTAACGTACAGCTCAGGACTAGTTGGGAAGGTACTGATAACCTCGGAATCGCCAGAAAACTGGGAAAATTACCCGACCGCGGTAAATTTTACGAGTGTGTAGGGTTAAGTTAGCATCTATATGACATGACGTTTTAAACGTTTAGCTGTCATAGAGTATTGTTTTTGTTTTTACAATGTTGCCCATTTTCGTTATGAACGTATTAAAAAAGGGGATGCATAATTATCCAAAAAAAATAATGTTAAAATGTTTCATTTCTTTCATTTTCCACTTTGTAGGTTGGAAGGTCGTGTGTTGTTCCACACCAGATATTTTATATTTATACCCCGGTTATTCCGAAACTGCATCGTGGTTAACGTTTCATGATCAGTAACTTTATTGCTTAAGTTCAAAATGAAATTTAGAACGGCTTACTTTAAGAACTAATTGATTAGTTATTGAATATCATTTTTCAATCTTCTGGAAATATTTAGAAATTCTAATATACAACATAAAAGTTAATTAAACATCAATAAAAACTTTTTGCAAGTGACTATAAGTTAACCGCTTCTAAACAACAAATGACAGTTCTGGTAGAGGTGGAAACTGAAAGATCCTATCGCTGTCTAGATGTACGCAAGTAGAAAAGGGCCCACTTGAGGACGTCACGTCATAGTGGTGGGTGTTAGAGTGGGATTTCTCGCGTGGGACGAGGATTAGGGTCGGCTTCTTTTCGGGGGCTTTAATCAACCCCTTGGTGGGGTTTTAGCCCCTACTTATGGTCCTGCTGGCAGTATTAAGAGCATTTTTGGCGGTCCAACCCTCGGTATAGGGGTATGGGATGCCCCTAGGGTGTGGTCTAGCAGCCATTTTGTCGGTCATCTTGGTTGCCATCTTGTCGGCCATTTTGTCGACCATCATGTCGATTAAGGACCTTTTGGCACAGGTGTTCGGAACTTGTTCATGAGTCTTTGCCCACTATCGTAATCCCATTGGCGGGAAATTTGAATTTGTATTCTAATACGGGGCCCTAATTGTAACTTGTAAGACAGGTATAGGGCTTCGCAGCTTGCTTTCAAGGCTTCCCCCCCTTGTCGTGGCGCCCTTGGCGGAAAATTGGAATTTGTATTCTAATAAGGGGGCCTTAATGCTAACTTGTAAGACAGGTATAGGTCTTCGGAACTTGCTCTCGGGTCTTAGCCCCCTTGTCGTGGCCCCTTTGCCCCAAAATTTGAATTTGTTTGTGGCGTCATCTACTTGTGTATAGACTAATGAATGTTTTCTGTAATAAAAGTGACTCCACCTAGCGGTATAATTTAAAACTACATACAGATCACTGTAATGGTAATGCTGGAAATTTGAAATAAAAGGCCCTAGTTCTAACTTGTGAGGTAGGTATGAGACGTCTACACCAGATTTCGGGGCTTAGTCCACTGTTATGCACCACTTGTAATGGTTTTAATTATGAGTCATAATTAAATTTATAAATAAAAAAATAAAGGGTTTTAATCATTTATTATAAGTAATACTATTTTGAGATTTAAAACTAATGAATGTTTTCCTTAATAGGGGCTGGCGTTCTTGGAAACGTCCTAACTCGTTATTAATCTGTTTATAAAAAAGATAAAGGGTTTTAATCATTTATTATAAGTAATACTATTTTGAGGTTTAAAACTAATGCATGTTTTCTGTAATAGGGGCGCGGGGTGTTATTGGAAATAGAAAAATGATAATTAAAATGTTTTACATACAAGATCTGCCTTAGCGGAAACACCTCTGTCAATAAGGGTTAGATTTATAAGCAAGCCTGAACGTCCTAAGTCGTTATTAATCTGTTTTTAATTATGAGTCTTAATTAAATTTTGACAGCCATTTTGTTTTGGCGGGAAATTTGAAATCGCCCCTTGTCAAAAGACAGAAATGAATCAAATCAATCGATCGCCCAATAAAATCAGCCGAAGCATATCAAACCAAAACAATCAACCTAGATCAAATCAAACAAATCAATTACGGAAATCAATCTCAAACAAATCACTGTCGATCAAATCAAACAATGAGATCAATCACAATCAACACCCTGTATATCAAAATTTTGAAAAAAGGCTAAATGTTTTACTACAAGTCCGTAACCATTGAAATTATTAACCTTATTACCTTCTTAGTTTATGCGTCACAACATTAGTGCAAAACGTAATTGGAAAAAAAGCTAAGAAACGATCCAGCCGTGTTCAAAAGATCAATTCAAAATCTTACTAAAAGTACACAGAAGAAAACTGTGGTCACTTCGAGCAACTGTTATAAATAGTTATTTAGTTTTCAATTATTTGATGATTTCGAGCTCTTCTATTTTAATATTCGTACATAATACACACTATTTTGTAGAATCGTTGCAGCGTTGAAGTCTTCCTAAACTAAATTCTTTCTATATACCAATATTTTCTCTTTTTATTATTGGTTAAAACTGAATTTAACAAACATCATAATCTCGTTACACATATAGGACGTTTGAAAGCGAGTCAGAGAAATTTTGATATAAAAGGTATTGTTTTGAAAAAAATCACTTTTGTTCATATTTGTTAAGTCTGGACCTGGATACGTTTTGCACTAAAGTTGTGACTCCGAGAATAATAAAAAGGTTATTTTATTGATTACAACTCGAAAATTTATTAATTGGGAAAAAATATTCTTCTTTAAATTTTATACCCCTTTTTATCGAAATATTTAGATTTGACTCTAATTAATAGGAACGAAATTTATATATATATATATATATATATATATATATATATATATATATATATATATATATATATATATATATATATATATATATATATACGATACAGTGTCCAGGGAACTACGAAGAATTCGTATACGTATTCTTTGAACAATTTTAAGCAAAAATGATTATGTGCAATTTTCCCCAATTCCTAACCCCTAAGGAGGTATGGGCGGTTGACGAAAAATGTAAAAATAAGTAAAGAGAATACTCTTCACAGCTGCTCAAGTCTTAAAATTATCATAAAACAAAAACCTTTTAATAACAATTTTCATTAACAAATTAACAAGAACACAACATAGCACAAAAATGCACATAAAATAACGAGGTGACAAAAATGGTTACATTTGTTTAAAGGGAGATCCACACTATAAAAATCGTAAGAGCAATTTTGGTTGCCTAGCAAGTATTACCACAATAAACTGGAAAAATGTGTCTTACTTGACGTTTCTTGTCAATTGTATCAAACATTATTTGAATGTAAATACAATTTATCATCTGCTTTGTAACAATTAGGATTAATTTAATTACAATTAAATCACACATTAATGTAGAAATGCGAGATTAGAACGTAACAAACTGCAAAATATTCAGTTAAGTGTTCAATAAGCGCGTGACTGAATAAAAATGAAGAAAGCCTGAAGTAACCCTTTAAGTAACCGAATTAAAAGTCTATGAATTTAGTTAAGACATTATTGGTCATCACTGACCTCGAATGAAGTGCATGTGTACAATCGTTAGTAATATAAAGTCGATTGTATAAAGGAAACTAAGAACTTTGATATTTATGCGGGAACAGTTATTGTGGTAAACGTTTACGCTGAAGGGCAAAGAATAAATGGGATTGCCCAGGTGCATATGTGCATTACGAGGGAGTGACGGTCAGACAACTGCGCTCGCGAGTGTTACAGCCTAACGAGTTAGCGAATACGGCTGTCTGTGTTTTCTTTTGTGACAAGTGTGGGTGCAAATTTAAAAAGGATTACTGGAGGCAGACCGTATGATTTTTTGTGGTGCTTTAGAAGCCACGTGTTTGTACACATTTTACATCCATTATTTAATTTACTTTTTTTGTTTATTTGTGTCAGCTGAGATAAAAATTTTAGCATTAAACTGTGTAAATTTACCTAACGGGTTGCATCTATTGGTACTTGAAGTGACCATCGAATATTTTTGAGCTTAATTGATCGATTTGAAATTGATTTATGAGCCAGATCGATTACAACTATACACTATAAAAATCGTAAGAGCAATTTTGGTTGCCTAGCAAGTATTACCACAATAAACTGGAAAAATGTGTCTTACTTGACGTTTCCTGTCAATTGTATCAAACATTATTTGAATGTAAATACAATTTATCATCTGCTTTGTAACAATTAGGATTAATTTAATTACAATTAAATCACGCCTTTTCAATTTTCAAATGAGGATTACAGTAAAATGGTATTACTATACGGCTTGTTTAACGGTAATTGTTATGCAGCTGCAGCTGAGTACAAAAATGGTTTTCCAAATCGTCGTGTTCCTACTGACAAAACGATAGCCCGGACTTTTCACTGCCTTCGAGAAACAGGAAGTTTTCTTACACGTCGAAGTGATCGAGAGTCTCCCCGACATACGTTTGCAGAAGAAGTGCTGAGAGAAGTTGAAATCGATAGCCGAATGAGCATTAGCCGAATAAAAGCAGCCACTGGTAGCTGCAGGACCACGATTTCGAACATTCTTCGCGATTTGGCTCCGTTTTTGTGAATGGATGATTACACATGATGATAACATTCCTGTTACACTCTTTGTGATGAGACATCTTTATTCACGGGATGGAGTGAACAACAGTCATAAATGAATGAAAACTCCGAAATGTACAAACAATTCTTGAAAGAAGATTTACCAGCATTGCTTGAAGCTGTTCTCTTAATTGTACGTCAAAACATGTTGTATTTGCAAGATGGGTCTCCTGCACACTACGGGCGTGTTGTAACGGAGTTTTGCACAGAAAATTTCCCAACCGATGGATTCGGACGGACTTGCACACTGGCCACCCAGATCACCAGATCTCACACCTTTAGACTTTTATGTGTGGGGCCATGTTAAATCGTTAGTGTATGGGTGGAGTAAACCATCTTCAAGAGAAGAATTGATTGAACGAATTTTTGATGCATTTACCAACATTCGTGTCAATTTCGCAAATATCAAATGGAAAATAGAGTTGTGAAGGCGTGTGGTATTATGTGTGGAGGTTGGTGGATCTCATTTTAAACAACTGTAGTCATTTTTATTTATGGCCTCGTTATATTATGTCCATTTTTGTTCTGTGTTGTGTTCTTGTTAATTTTTTAATGAAAATTGTTATTAAAAGTATTGTTTTATGATAATTTTAAGACTTAATCAGCTGTTAAGAGTATTCTCTTTACTTACTTTTACATTTTTCTTAAGCCGCCCATGTCTCCTTAGGGGTTACGAATTGGAAAAATTGCACATAATCATTTTTGCTTAAAATTGTTCAAAGAATACGTATACGAATTCTTCATAGTTCCCCTGCGGACATCCTGTATATATATATATATATATATATATATATATATATATATATATATATATATATATATATATATATATATATATATAGGGTATTGTTTTGTAGCAAATCGCATTTGTTAATTTTTTTACGTCCGGCCCAGGGTTCCAGTTTTTATTTGTACGCTACTGGGCCCTATATTGGACAGAGTGCATGAAGTAAACATGAAAAAAAGATACAGTATGATTCGTAAATTAAGAAGAAGTAATAAATTAAGCAACAAAGATCCTGTATCTTGGTTATGAAGAGTCAGAAACTGAAACGTATTAAATATAGGTTTTTTTTAAATCATTTGGGTGTCCCCTTCCAACCATTAACGTATACGCATTTACAAATGAAACACCTTGAATATGGTTTCACAGTATTCATACATCATCCATCAAAAGCAAAATACGTTGGTAGTGAACCAATATTACATATTACAAACTAGCACAGTATTTATCCCATATTCATTTAAAGCAATTTCCTAAAATTATTTCTTATTTAACGTATGGGTCATAAGTGTTGAGAAAAAATTGTGAGTTGAAAGGAATCTTTTCCTTTCAAGAAATTTAAAAAGTGCTAAAGCAGGTTTAACAATAAAACTTATTACCATTTCTCAATTTTTATTTACAATTACAATTTAAAAAAAAGGAAAGAAAAGGAGAACAAAAGAACGGGAAAAAGAAAATAACCGGTACTTACCTTTTCTACTTAAAAGGGAGCTATGGATAACGACGGTACTCACGAAGGTCGACTAACTTCTACGGAGAGGAGGATAGGTCCACTTCGCGATGATCTTATGTTAGTAAAAAGAAAATAAAGAGACTTCAGTAGGGGGCCAGTGAAAATTTATCACTTCGTTGAGTAAAAAAAAAGATATCGGATTATACTTCCGCCATATAATCCGCTGCGGTAGCTTCAGAAGTTGTTTCTAAAATAAATAAAAAACAGGTTCGAATTTCCAACACACAAAACCAATTTTATTGATAGATATATATATATATATATATATATATATATATATATATATATATATATATATATATAGAGGTCAACGAAACAGATAACATACAGACAGTCTTATCACTAATTTGGCACAAAATTGTCATTAATAACAATTTCGTTAAAAATGCAAATCAAAATAACAAAAGTACGATGAGGTCGTATCACAGGTAATGTAGTACAAAAGTAAATTTAATTACGGTAATCGAACAGATCGTAAAATGAAACACCTTTTACAGATTTAATTTTATTTTAAAGTTACTCAGGTATTTAATTTTCCCCAATTACGACAACTAACAATTTTCGTACTAAGACCGCAACAAAGAGCAACAGGTGTTTATCAATTCACATGCACGAGATCATAAAGCAAGATGATAGTTTTATCAATTATCATGCACATTAACACGTGAAGGCACACACGTGAATCCGATAAGCAAAAAGAAATTTTGGTTATACGACCTGTATCTGTGGAACTCCTGACAAACTAACCGTAAGCTTCTTGTACAATAAAAACAATATGGTAAATACGATAGGCAATCGCTGGATATTTGCCGGTAGCCGAAGCTTACAATCAGCAGCCCATGAGTTGATGCAAAGATGACAGTGATAAGTAGTGACGAACAGAAGGCAAACATTTACTTTTTATTTTAGATCCGTATAATTACGGGATAATTTAAGTGCGGCAAAAACGGTACATTCACTTTATTGAAACACTGTGGCTTTTATCCCAAACTAAATCGGTATTTTTCTTTGTCAAAATTCAGCGTTCGCAAAAAGAAAACGTCTGCTTCTACATACAGGTCACTCACAAAGAACTTTTATATTTTCAATTTTTCAATACGAAAGAAAATGTGTGTAGTAGATAAGATTTCTATTGTCGATCGAAAACCGATAAACCAATATAAAATGAATATTGAAATTTTAATTTATATGTAATTTATTATAGAAGATTTTTTTAATTAACCAACATTAATGTCGAAATGCGAGATTAGAACGTAACAAACTGCAAAATATTCAGTGAAGTGTTCAATAAGCGCGTGACTGAATAAAAATGAAGAAAGCCTGAAGTAACCCTTTAAGTAACCGAAATAAAAGTTTATGAATTTAGTTAAGACATTATTGGTCATCACTGACCTCGAATGAAGTGCATGTGTACAATCGTTAGTAATATAAAGTCGATTGTATAAAGGAAACTAAGAACTTTGATATTTATGCGGGAACAGTTATTGTGGTAAACGTTTACGCTGAAGGGCAAAGAATAAATGGGATTGCCCAGGTGCATATGTGCATTACGAGGGAGTGACGGTCAGACAACTGCGCTCGCGAGTGTTACAGCCTAACGAGTTAGCGAATACGGCTGTCTGTGTTTTCTTTTGTGACAAGTGTGGGTGCAAATTTAAAAAGGATTACTGGAGGCAGACCGTATGATTTTTTGTGGTGCTTTAGAAGCCACGTGTTTGTACACATTTTACATCCATTATTTAATTTACTTTTTTTGTTTATTTGTGTCAGCTGAGATAAAAATTTTAGCATTAAACTGTATAAATTTACCTAACGGGTTGCATCTATTGGTACTTGAAGTGACCATCGAATATTTTTGAGCTTAATTGATCGATTTGAAATTGATTTATGAGCCAGATCGATTACAAAATTTTGTTTTAACTGTTTTGAACTATTTGACAGTCAGTAAAATACAGAAGACGAATAACAGAATATTTTTATTAAGTATAAATTACAGATTTGAAGTATGAAAATTCAAATCTATTTATAAATGTTTAAATACGATTTTTAAAGAGAAAGTATTCATAAAATATATGGATGTTATTTTTGATGAAAGCACTGACCGTTCTATTCTAAATTTTTCAGAAACAAACGAAAGTTTTAGTAATATAAAAATTATTAAACCGGCTTTTTATTTCGATTCTTTTCTGAATTGGATTTTTATTTAATTTTAGTTTTATAACAGTGAGAAATATAAATTTACATGTATACCAGGGATACTTAAAAAGTATTCAAATGAATGTTTCATGCCTCATATGTACGGAGTGTGTTCAATAAGTTTACGACGACCCGTGTATTTCAAAATTTTCTTAAGCTTTTGGATAAATTTTTTTTCAAGTGTGAGTGGTGCATGTTTTTACTGAGTAGACTCCAATCCTGTCTTCCACAGTCCGATAGGATTAATTTAACATCCCGCCTAAAAGACTATTTATTGTAGAAAAATTTAAGATTGCGGTGGCGCCTAGAGACAATTTTTCATGGACTGAGCATTCAATCATTTTACTCCTAATATCGACCCCGCCCATTTCCACTGTAGTTGGTTTGGCGACCCGCTTACTCCGGTAAGCCTGCACGACGCCTAGTGCGGTTTGGACGTGTAACAAAATACATGTTTTGAGAAAAAATTAACAGGCGCAATCACCAAAATAATAAAATTTTATTTAAACTTAACTATTAATGATTAATATTACGCCTTTTGACAACATGAAAACTAATCTATAAAACTGATAGCGGACCATGCTCATCAATGGCACACAGTTTGGTTAACACTTGTCTCATTTTCCTTTGGACAATGTCTCGGTCAAATGCCCACAGCTGCTGTTCATTTTAAGCCTCTCAACCGTTTTCATTAACCTTTAGCTTGAGGAACATTTGGGGGGTCATCTTCTCTTGGTTATTCTGCTCCAACCCGTCTCGAGTGTTTCTGGCATAATGACACGAAGCGAGATCGGGCCAAAATATTACTCCATCGTTCGAATGATGGGTATCAATAAAATTAAGCAGTTTCGGTAAGCATCTTTGAGTATAAAGCCCAGCGTCCACAGCTTCTCTCCGAACTCTGCCAGAATCAGGTGTTGAAACACCAAGCACTAAAATCGCACACCAGGCTAATACTTTGCCAGCAAATTTTGCTTTTGCTCCAAACGAAGTAAACTTCGTTTGGACAATTTTCAATGTCAGATGTATAAAACCCATCGTTACCTTTAATTTCACAATGTGACAGCGTAAAATATTTCTCACCGTCCATTGTGATCACACGGTTATTCACAAAATACCTTCGTCGCAAAGCTCTCAACATATGGGTATTCTTTCGAACTGTGTCTGAGGTTTGTCAATTATAGGACGATTATGAGAAACATAACTTAAGCAGTGTACAAAGATAAAAAAATAAAAAAACAAATATTGCATTACTTAATATACGATTAACCGAAGTACTAAATATACGTGATATTAAATCAACTACTAACTTCATTTAATAATGTTTGTAATGCACAGTTGTGCAAATCAATATCAATAAGCGCACAGTATTTTTTTATAAATTCGACCTGCATTAAAAACTGGAGACATGTACAATATAATGCAATTCTGTTTTGTAGCGAGTATTATGTGATGGAACCGAGAAATTAATTAAAGATAACATCTCAGGCGAATCAATTTAATTGTGGATAAGATTATAGAGGAAATTTAAACTTATTATACCTCTTCTAAATTCAAAAGATAAAACTTGATCAATAATTGAGTATGACAACATCCTCTCTCAGGATAGGTTCCATCAGTCTTAAATGCCAGAAATTTCAGGAATCGCCTCTGTACATACTCGAGAGCATGTATCTGATACTTATGGGTAGGATACCAAATTAAGCAGCAGTAGTCTAATTTGCAAGATAAAGTGTTTTAAGAGCATTTATGTTTGAAAATGCTTTCCAGTTGCGTAAAATAAAACTAAATATACTAATTGCTGACCCAGATAACTCATTGATATGGTAAAAAAAAGATAAAGCTGGTATCAAAGTATATACCTAAATCTTTGATGAAAGTAGTGCTTGAAAGATGTGATGATCTAAGTTTGTAATTGTATTCGAATTTTTGAGTTTTTTTATTGAAAGGTTTATTCTTCTTCTGATGCTGCATGAGTTCACAATCATTCAAAGAAGAGATTTTGGAAAATATTTTAATATCATCGGCAAATAACAGCTTTCCACATTCAATTCTGCTAGGAAGATCATTTATAAATAATAAAAATAAAGGTGGACCCAAATTGGATCCCTGAGGAACTCCAGAGGTTACAATCATAGCCGCAGAAATGTAATTCTTGTACACGACACGTTGTATTCGACCGTTTCGCTAAGAAAATAATGTAAGAAAGGTATCGTGTAAGCCAATGTTCTTGAGTTTAGCAATAATACTGTCAACGCTTTGCTGAAATCCATCTAAATTACATCAATTTGGCCGCATTGTCAAGGTTAGTTGATATTAAATGTGTAAGTTGTGCAAGATTGGTAAATGTGAATCTCTGCTCCATAAACCCATGTTGATAAGGAGTCATGTCTTTTTTAACTCAAGGATTAATTCTAGAGTAGATAATGCTCGTGCGCGCGCGTGCGTGTGTGTGTGTTGTGTGTATGTTAGTATCCACGATAACTCGAGAACGGATGTACCTCAAATTTCGTATTTAAGCCTGTTTTCATTGGAGCTGATTAGATTTCGAGAGAAATTCAGCGGCAGAGGGGGGGGGCGTTATTATGAGGAGTTTTTTGTTTTAATTAAATATATTTGAAATAGCTGTATTTCAAAGATACAAAAATATCAACACATAGACCATAAAATATCGATTCATTATGTTCTATGCAACGTTTTTGATACGACGCGTAATTTAGCGGCAAAAAAATTTCTAAGATAGAACTTAAGTGTTCACATTTTTGTGTTTTTCGTGTTGTTTAGGACTTAAGATGCCCAGAAGTGCAAAAAACGTTTTTAATTTAAACGATTACATAGCTTTCTCTTTATACGTAAGTATATTAGAAACCAATTATTCCATTTCCTTTAATTATTTAAGTTGTTAGCATCTAGATGTATATTAACCTCTCTCTGTCATGAAGTTTTAAACGTCTGTTTGACATAGACTGTTGTTTTTGTTTTTCCAATGATGCCTATTTTCGTAATGAACTTATTATAAACTAGGTTGAATAATTATCCTAAGAAAACGTTATTAAAATTATTTCATTTCTTTTAATTTCCATTTTGTACGTTGGCAGGTCGTGTGGTGTTCCACACCAGATTTTTAATTGCCGGTTAATGATGTTGGGATCGTTCCCTTACGTGGGCCCTTTCACGCATCTAATCTGAAAATGACAATTAGACTACAAACATTGTCTATTTCCTATCATATTTAGTTAATCGTAATTTCTGTAATCGCAGCATAAACACAAAGTGTGTTTCCCTTTCAGCTAGATTATTTTAGACGTTTTCTTTCGATTTGATGTTAGCACCCTCACACACACACATACACATACACGCAGGCACACACGTACGTAAACGTACAGTGCGCTACTACAGTAGTATATATATATATATATATATATATATATATATATATATATATATATAGGGTTTTCCACGGTAGGCGTTCGTTAGAAGTTTATGTGGTTAGAAACAATTTAGAAATTTGAATTTTTGCACTCAAGGGTTATTTAAGATTCTCTTTCATTCTAAAATATTTTCAAGGTCATGTTACTTCCGGTTATACCGGAAGTCGCCACTAACTTTCTTATTTTAAATGGAACACCCTGTATATTATTTTATTTTTGGATTCTTGACAAAATTTTAGGATAAGTCTTATAAGGGTTTCCTATACCTTTTTTCAACTGTTTCTTAGATATCTTGATTTTTCAAAAATTTTGAAAGATGTAACCCTATTTTCAACACTGCTTGTCTTACTTATTTTTGACTGATGGAAAGTGCTTCTGGAGTAGACAGAATCATAAGAACTATACTTTTGTAATACTCATTGACAATTGATTTATTGCATACATGGTGTTCAAAATTTGATGAACTATTAAACAATTTTCAAAGTTGAAAAACTTTGTTAATTCAAATGTGACACACTGTATATTATTGGATGAATAGATGCAGCATTTAGTTATGCATCGTTTGGCTATAACATTACCTATACCTATTATCGACAATTTTCTTGTTAATTAATATTTTCTACTTTAATGTGATTTTTGACAGAAACTGAAATGTTTTTCAAAAATAAAATGAACTTAATTCAAACTACACAAATTCTATTTTATTAAAACAATGAAATGAAAGAAGAAGATAACAAAATTGAGAGCATAATAACAGATGAAGAACATAAAACAATTATTTGAACATAACTAGAAGAAAAGTGATAAAAAAGATAAAATGAATCATTACAAATGTTCCACATGACCGCCAATTTGATTTAAGCATTTTATAACTCGTATAACTCCGTATTTTTTATAAAAGCCGATAAAATTCCAAAACTGCAATCTAGTGAGCTTTGATTTTGACACGCATTAAAACATTGTTGTTGATTTAATGTCAAATCAGTACAATTTAAGTGATTTTGTAATTTTTTAAGTATTTTTTTAAGTACTGTTTATAATGGAATGTATTCAAGAATATTCTAACAATGATTTATTAAATTTGTTTTACACGCATGGTGAATGTGGACGAATTGTTAGGTGAACATGTAGGTTGTTTAACGAACGGTATCCACACCTACCATTAATGACACCTGGAAAATTTGCAAGAATTGAAGCTCGATTTATTGCAACTGGAAGTATAAGGGCAATTCGAACGCATTTAAAGCCAGTAATAGATAATGAAGTTAACGAGGTGAACGTGTTAGCTTATTTTCACGCTTATCCACGAACTTCAATTACAGCAGCTACACTGGATTTGGCTATTTCACAAACATCAATCCACAGAATATTAAAGAAGTATAAAATGCATCCTTTTTCGGTAATAACTGTGCAAGGACTACATCTTGGTGATATTCTTGTACAAATGACCGAATATCCGAGATTTCTTCACAACATTATTTGGACCGATGAATCAAAATTCAGTAGAGAAGGAATTTTCAATCGCCGAAATAATCACTACTGGGCACAAGATAATCCTCATGTAACAAGAGAACGTAATCACCAGTTCCAATTTAGTTTTAACGTTTTTTGTTTAGTTATGGATAATAGAGTGGCATATTAAGTGTACGTTGAAAGTTTGAATGGGGCGAGATATCTTGAAATTCTCCGTGGATTTGTTATGGATTTTCTAAATACTCTACCTGCATGTGACAGGGCAAACAGTTGGTATCAGCTGGATGGTGCTCCCGCACATTCCACTATAGCTGTACACCAACAGTTGACATTGATGTTTTAAGATCGGTGGATTGGCCCACAAGGACCTTGGAACTGGCCACCGAGATCACCCGATTTGACGCCCCTGGACTTTTACCTCTGGGGTCGTATAAAAGAATTAGTGTAGTCTAGGCCAGTTCAAACTATAAAGGAATTGCTAAATCGTGTTCACAATGCATTCAATAGTATGTGTCCACACGAAATTCGGCGATCTATTTCGCAAGGAGTATATGATAGAGTTATAAAATGCTTAAATCAAATTGGCGGTCATGTGGAACATTTGTAATGATTCATTTTATCTTTTTTATCACTTTTCTTCTAGTTATGTTCAAATAATTATTTTATGTTTTTCATTTATTATTATGCTCTCAATTTTGTTATCTTCTTGTTTTATTTCATTGTTTTAATAAAATAGAATTTGTGTAGTTTGAATTAAGTTCATTTTATTTTTGAAAAACATTTCAGTTTCTGTCAAAAATCACATTAAAGTAGAAAATATTAATTAACAAGAAAATTGTCGATAATAGGTATAGGTAATGTTATAGCCAAACGATTCATAACTAAATGCTGCATCTATTCATTCAATAATATACAGGGTGTCACATTTGAATTAACAAAGTTTTTCAACTTTGAAAATTGTTTAATAGTTCATCAAATTTTGAACACCATGTATGCAATAAATCAATTGTCAATGAGTATTTCAAAAGCATAGTTGTTATGCTTCTGTCTACTCCAGAAGCACTTTCCATCACTCAAAAATAAGTAAGATAAGCAGTGTTGAAAATAGGGTTACATCTTTAAAAATTTTTGAAAAATCAAGATATCTAAGAAACAGTTGAAAAAGGTATAGGAAACCCTTATAAGACTTATCCTAAAATTTTGTCAAGAATCCAAAAATAAAATAATATACAGGGTGTTCCATTTAAAATAAGGAAGTTAGTGGCGACTTCCGGTATAACCGGAAGTAACATGACCTTGAAAATATTTTAGAATGAAAGAGAATCTTAAATAACCCTTACGTCCAAAAATTCAGATTTCTAAATTGTTTCTAACCACATAAACTTCTAACGAACGCCTACCGTGGAAAACCCTGTATATATATATATATATATATATATATATATATATATATATATATATATATATATATATATATATATATATATATATATATATATATATATATATATATATATATATATATATAAATTTATGTAAGTATTCGTTTTATGTCAGTTTGTTCTAATAATATGAAATAAGAGAAATGGCTACATTTAACAAAGAAAATTAAAACATTTTTTCTTCCTTATGATAATATTTTTAACACCCTTAGTACCATTTTATACATTATTGTTAATGCGGTTTTATGGGTATGAGATTTTAGTGTCCTTTTTACATGCTTTTATTTAACTCACACTCTCTGTATGTTGTTGACTTGAAACTCTCCAAAATTATGTATTCCCGATGGCAATACAATCTGTTAGCATTTACGGTTCATAAAAATGCGTAATTAAACTATAATTAACATGATTACAAAAAAATATCATAGTCTTTATGAACTATAAACAAGAACGTCTGCAAAAACACAAACAACCAAGCAATCAGCGTGGAAAAGTTAACGATTCAATGTGTTCATGCGTCAATTAGATTAGATACCCAAAGGATCAGTAGGTAAATATTATTAAACACAGCTGATTACCGAACTAACATACTTTTGCTAGTTTTAAATAAAGTTACTATAAAAATCTGAAACACTTCAACTAGACAATGGCAAGGATCTGTGGTATGGAGGGAATTTGGGTTCAAGATTTTACCATCAAAACAAAACATTCCCTGGTAATTTTTTTGAAATATATCATAAGGGTTAAATCAAAACACATTTTGCAAGATAATGACTATAGGTTTTTTAATCAGCTACTGTATTACCACCATGCTTTTTTAAAGGGGTGTAGTGTCCCTACTAACCAAAAGTACCTATTTCATAAATGAAAAAGTATGCATCAAGTAATTATCATTAGTTTTGTATTTTAAAGTTGTACAGTACTTATTATGCGATGGGTAGGCAACATCATCAAATTACGTTAATTACATATGCAGGTACGTCTTGAGATGTTTCCGTTTTCCGCTATTTGAATCCCCACTATTAACCCTCCCTATATTGTACCTGTTATTGAAAATAACAAAAAGAAACGAAGAAGGTGATCAAAGGAATGGCTTTTGAAAAGAAGTAAGCTTTCTCACGTAGACCTACTAAAGGAACTTATGCTTGAACCTGGCGACTTGGTCAATTATTGAAGAACGGACCACGAAACATTTTGTACGCTTTTAAATATAGTGACACCTCTTATCATATATATTTAAGAGAAGCTATAACAGCTTATGAACTATTGACAGCGACGTTGAGATCTCTTGCTGCGGGCAGAAGTTACAAAGACTTAAAATTCTCGGTTATCGTCTCACATCAAACTTTAGGACAGATCATACCGGAAACCTGTAGTCCAATTTAAAATTTACAAGTTAACTTCTACTTAAATATTTTATACTGATGTATTTTCTTATTATGTACATTATTCTATTTAAATTATAATATTTCCGGTAGCGCTATATTAGGCAAAATAAGACCCCAAATTTAAACTTGTCCTAACACAGTTTTGAAATGGCTTCAATGTTGTATAAGTAGATGGATGTTGTTGTATTGTTTGAAAAATGTTGTCCTTTGAATTTTTGTCAATGTTTCGTAATTGTGCCTCAAAAATTACATCCATAACCAATTTTTCTGTAATCATGGCTATTTCAAGCATCTTTATAGGCTAGATTTTTACCGACGACGTCTTGCTCCTCCTTCACTTTTTCGTCTTCTAATAATTTTCGGTTTACGTTGAGTAAAACTTTTGTTTTTTTTTACTCTTGACTTAGGGGCGCTTGTTGAATGTAACGTCGACGCTTTTGATTGCAGTCTGGAATAACTTAGTGAAATACTTGCATCCCAAGATGTGTTTGACTGTGGTGGTAGCATAGACTGGTTTAGGTCCTGTAAAAAAGTCTTAAATTAACTTTGTTTATGTACGGTTTCCCAAAACGGAAGAAGAATGGAAATCTATTGCAAACGATTTTGAAATGAAATGGAATTTTCTGAACTGCGTGGGTGCGGTAGATGGAAAGCACATACAAGTTATTCCACCAGCACATAGTGGTTCGTTATAATTATAAGGGGCAACATAGCCTTGCTTTGTTAGCCATTTGCAACGCCAATTATAAATTTATATTATGTGACACAAATGAGCGCATATCTGATGGTGGAGTCATAGATGACACTTTGTTTTATTCAAAGCTCAAAAATGATGATCTAAAACTACCCAAAGCTTCAAAAATAAACAACACGGATAAATTATTACCATTTGTCTTCGTTGCCGATGAAGCTTTTGCTTTGAAAAGCAATTTTTTAAAACCTTTCAGCCGAAAGCAGCTTGACAATGGTAAAAGAATAGTCAACTACAGGTTATCAAAAAGTCGCCGTATACCTGAAAATGTTTTTGGCATTTTAACTGCCAGGATTCGTATATTCCATACGGCTATCAATATGAAATTAGAAAATATTGACAAAGTTGTGATGGGATGGCGTAATTTTCTACGAAGAAAACGTCGAGATTATTGTACACCTTCAACACACAATGCTTGATTTGCAACGCGGCTCACAAACACATGCATCAGCAGAAACAAACAGAGTCCGAGAATTATTCATGAATTATTTTATTAACGAAGTAGCAGTAACATGACAAGAAAACTTTGTCTAAATGATTAAATTACTTTATTTTTTAAAGAAAAAAATGTCGCCCTATTTATGACACCTCAGATGGATACACATTCGGCTATTTTGTTTTACTACCTTAAGACCATCTAAGAGAATTTTTTCGGATTTTTTCAATAAAAAATACGAGTTGTTCGACCCAAAAGAGGTTTAAGATGTTCAATATAACCCCGTTCTACGATACGATTACTTTATGTACACTTTGTGGTGAAATACTCAGTACCTTTATATTTATCTTTGGGAATAAAAAGCTTAATTTGCAAGTTAGAGTACGTGCACATTGATATGCATCTAAATACACGATCAATAAATAAAATACTTACTTAATGGTATTCATTTACATCTACCTGGGTATTATCATTGTTCTCGTTCTCAACATCGGATTGCTGGACATCATCTATATTGGATACACTTGACCGAGTAACTTCTTGATCACTTAGGAATTACAAAATAGCATAAGTTAGGTACAAAAACATCTTCACTTCCATTGCCATTTCCTTTTGACTCATTTATTTTTTTTAATTTCCTCCGGTAACCTGAGCGCAACGAATCAATCTTTTTGTTCACAGTTGCTTTTGCTGCATCAGCATCAACCTCTTTTAATTTTACCAATAGCTGTTCATACGCTTTGTCCTTCTTAACACGGCCACTGTACTCGCCAGATTTTATCTTCCATAAAGTCGGAAGACTACAATAGATGTCAATAAATTCTAATACAAATTTTATGTTAATATGACGAAGATCCGACATTTCTAAATAAACTGTGGAATAAACTTTTCAGTGTAGTATAACCACAGAGTACCCCCAGACATCCACTACTGGGAAAAACGACTGTTTTTAAAACTTTCTGCCATAGACTTCTGACTGCAGAAATAGACACGTTCGACGACAAAATCGTCACCTTGATTATTTTCATCGGTTTTGTTGTAGAGCAAGAACGACAGTTTCCGAACCTACACTTCAGTTTTGTATCCTTTTAGTTCGTCGAACAAAACCGCTTAGCAAAAACGGAGTCTATGGACCCCTTAATACTGGTTAGGTTCTAATATTGGATGGTTTACTTAAGACGGCCACGTTCACTTAGTTGATCTGATAATGATTATTAGCATATAAATACTGTCTATTACCTATCATTTTGGTAATCATAATTTCTGTAAGGATGAAAATTATTTTTAAACTAATCATTTCATGTTGGTAATCGCAACATCTTTACAAAAATGTACTGGAGTTTCCCTTCCTGCTTAACTATTTTTCGCGTTCTGCTTTCCCTTTAGTAAGCTGCCCTGAAATGTGGGACAAATTTACTCAATAACCCTTGGCAACTTTTTCTTTAGCAAATGTTGCGCCTTTTTCAGGCCATATGTGTGAATGCAGGGTCGGTTTGGGACCTATAAAATGAGGGGGATACGGATGCCTGGCCGGCCCTTCATGCGATTTCGTGCAGAAGGGGAGGGAGGTACAACCTTTCTACGTAAATTTTAAAGAATTGTTCCTAAACAATTGTAATCTGGAGTATATCAGATTTCATACTTTTAAATAGTAAATTTTTATAATAACAAAGAATGCATCATTACAGAATGAGTATCTTCTTTATCAGGCCACTCCTGCTGGCCACGTTGTCAATTATGTCCTCTGAGTTAATTGTTTTTTAATGTCCTTTTCATAAGACAAGGTAGGATCTTAACTTTATTGGCTCCTTAGCCGATTTTTAATAAAGTACAAGGTTGAAAAACTTCTTTCACAGGAAGTAGATATTGATACGATAATGTTAATTGTTTGTAAATACTGGCTAGGAGGTTATACTTATGCAAAATAACCAGACAACAGACTGAGTAGTTTCTACAAGTAGAATGAGATTGCGTAGATAGATAAAGATCTTCAGAAATTGTTTGATCATCATCTGTTTCAGTCTCATCTATTTCAAATGATGACCGTACATCGTAAAAATCAGTTATTGATATCTTTAAATCATACCAATTTAAAATGAAATTTGCAAGCTCCGCGCAAGTTGGTCTAGGGTTGCATCTGCATCCAATTTAACTAAAACCTTGCTTAGTTTTTCCATCACCGGCGACTTCGGCTTTTCGAGGTTATCTTTAAATTCTTTGAAATGTCTTGGATCTTGCAGAGATAAATCGGCTATAAACCTCTCGTCTTTAGAAAAACGACTTTCCATAGTGATGTTTGTTTTGTCTAAAATGACGTTAAATACAAAGAGCTAGTGAACCTTTGCTGGATGTAAAGCTTCATCACCAACCTGCTCTCCTGGCATAAGTTTCTTTTTCGTATTCGAATAATCGGGAAACCACTTTCTACACAAATATTTGGCAATTCACTGTCTTCTAACTTGTTCATTAGTTCGACAGATTTATCGACTTCCCTTTGAACAGGCAAATAATCATGTCTGTAATCCATGGAGCAAACTTTTACAAATTTTAATCCGCTAGTCTGAAGATAATGAGCTATTGGAGTTATGATAAGTTCCGTTATGAACGAATAAGTTCAAAAGTAAATATGTAATTAAAAATTATTATTAATTTTATTAAATACATAAATAAAAAGTTTACCTCGAGTAGGCCTTGAACCTACGACCTTTGCTGGAGGACCGCGCTAACCAACTGCACTATCGACATACAAGCCCCAATCGATGTAAATTTTGTCTTTATGTTCTACATACATAAAGACCCCTGGGTCAGTGACGCAGTCAGAATTTTGTATTAGGGGGTTTTTAAAAAAATTAGGAAGAGTGTTAAAAACACGAGAATTTATTGAACACAAAAGGTAACATACATATAAAGTACATTTAAAAAAATATAAACAACAAAAGAAACTTTAAATCAGCATCAAATAAAAACAAGAAACAAAAAAACACAGCAACATAATACATGCAAAAAAAAATTATTTATAATAAAATATTAAGACGCCGAGATTGGAGAGCTAAGACATCAAGAACTTCGTCTTCCAGAATAGGAATATCTGGATGTATATACATCAAAGCTAGGCCGTTTAATCTGTCGTCACCAGTAGAATTCCGCAAATATTTTTTTAGAAATTTTAGGGAAGAAAACGATCGTTCACAGGAATATGTAGTGACAGGTAAAGTTGCCATTATAATTAAAAGTTTATAAATTGTGGGAAACAAATTTGTATTGCATCTTTCCAAAGCCTCAATCGCACTATGTGGTTTTTCTGTTTTATCTTTGTTAAACTGGCACCAGAATCATCCAGTTGATAAAATTCCAAAATTTGTTTGGTGGAATTCAAAATTTCTTTAATGTCTAAACTATTATTATTACATAAAAGTTTTTGGAATGGTTCAACAGTATTTTTGTGATTAATAAATTTTGCATCTATTGCCGGTATCGTTAGGTCGAGAAACGGGATGTAAATAACCCTTCGATAATATTCTTCCGGCGGTGATCCAGGAACATTATTTCTGTTAGTTTGCCGATTAGGTGTTCTAGGTTGTAAAATTTTAATATCAAACTCGTCACAAATCGTTTTGGTCTCCTAGTAAATATCTGAAAATGACTTCTCGTCGTCTCGTTCACATTTTCAGCTGACTGAAGAGCTAAACTCAGGTCCAAATTTGGAGTCTGTAAGTACTTGCTCAGTGGTAAAGTCAACGAAAAGACAGATTTTACCACAGAAGTACACAAAATAAAGCTACTTTGAAAAATTTCCGACGCAAGTAATTGAGCGTCGGTTGCCGTTCTTTTATCGGTCCATGTAGGAATCTCAAACAAGGCATTTATTATTGGCTTTAGAAGAGAAACGAATGCATTAACGGCGTCATGTTTATGAATCCATCTAGTGGGACATAATCCTTTTAGTTTTTCTATTTTTGGTTTTTCTAGTAATTTATTGATCTCATTTTCCAGTACACGTTGTCGTTTTGGAAAGGTAAAAAAATTATAAGTCGTTTCGATAGTACCCAGACAGTTTCGTACTTCTGCCACTGAACATCCGCCAGGAAGTGCTAAATTAAAACAGTGTGACGAACAAAGAACGAAAGGGCTTTGGGATGCTCTGCCGAACAATTCATTGTGATCCTCTTACAGCACCACTCATTGCACCAGCTCCATCGTATCCTTGGCCAACCAGATATTTTACATCTAGCCCTACGTCCATCATGGTATTGCAGATAGTATTTGCTAAACCAGCGTCTGGAACATCAGACACAGGAATAAACTGTAAAAATTCATCCCTCATGATGCCATTTTCCACAAATCTTACACATAATGACATTTGAGTAGTACCACTTATGTCGGTGGTCTCGTCGCATAACACTGAGAAATATTTTGCAGTATTTACTTTGTCCACAAGTTTCTTTAATAAAATTGAATTGAACGACGATATTATTTCATTCTGTATTTGCCAGCTAATATAAGTTGCATTAACACCTGCTGTGCTTAAGTGTTTAGCCAAAATATGATCTCCTGCTTCTATTCGAAATTTTAGTAAAGACCAAAAATTGCCCTCTCCTTTAACTGGAGGTTCATTTATATTAAGAGGTCCAGAGTCACGGTGACCTCGAAATGAGTTTCCTAATTTAGCAAGATACATCGCTGTTTTAATTATGGGTTCAAGGCTTTCTCGATTACTGATTATTTGATCTTTTCGATGTCAATTTTTAAAACAACGTTTTCAGATTTTCTCATATTATCTAAAAAGTTACCTGCTCGTTCGAGACAATTATTATGATACAAATGTTTTTCGTGATTTCTAAAATCTTTTCTGGCATCCTTCTAGTTTTCAAACGGAGTTTTAACCAGTTTTTCGCCCTTACTAACTTGTTGCCCGACAACAGTGGAAAATAACGAACAATACTTGCAGAACAGAGAATCTAGTCAAGGGGAGTAAACTAGCCACCTCCACTCATCAAGCCATTTTATCTGGAATTCTAAGTTTCTTGGTTCTGAAATTTAAAAGACAGATCCGGTGACCAAGGTTTTTCTAAAAGTTTCTGCTTTGTAACATCATCGATTATTTTTCCCAAATATGACCTAAAATCAAGTACCCAATTGCCTTCTTTGTGTAACTGTCGCTCACCAATATTTTTAGATGTTGAAGGCTCTTTTTCATTTGTTTTATTATCTGATCGTTAAGTCTGACATAACCTGATAGAGAAAAATACCTTTCATTTTTATGGTTTACTTGACTTTTTTATTCGTGTATTTAGGAAATAACACTGTTAGAAACTAAAACCCTGCAATGAATTGTGCTATACATGGCAACGGTGCAATTCTCGCCCCGCGCCTCGCGGCACTTTGTAGAAGAGCCATATTTAAAATTTAAAATACTTACAGTAATATTGTTGCTCTGAGCAACAGAATCCAGTTTCGGTTTTTAATTAAAAATTTATCCATTGTAATTTGTAATGTACAAAATTCACATCGCAGGTCACACTAATCCTCATAACTTATAGTCCGGGGCATGGTTCTAGAATAGAAATACGACGTCTGAAGAAGCAGAGGAGAAAATTCCGCATAAAAACTCGGATAACGCTTGATATCATAGACGTGCGTAGTGTTATTTTTATATATAAGATTAAAAATTATTTTTTATGTTTGCAAATTGCGTTTGATTTTGAATGTATATTTTTCATAAAAAAGCTTGGATTTTTAAATTTTGAAGTTTTATAATGATCCTTAACGCATTAAGATTTATTTATAAAATACAGTGACTTAAGTTTACGCCACTGAATAATACCTTCAACGAACATATGACGTTATGCACATTTGCACAACACGCATTTTGTGCGCGATAAGCTGAACGCGACCTTCGCGTTGGTGGAATTCCAATCGCCCAGACATCTTTTCGCTATTTTAATACAACAATACAAGGAAGTATGGCTCGGTTCGTCGGTTCGAAACGTTCCACATGAATAACCTTTGAGTGATCTCCGTATTGACGGATTTCGGAAATAAAATGGATTTTTAGTGATATATGATTTATTAAAAGGACAAAATGTCAATATTTAATGCTCAAAAATGTTAATTAAGTTATCATTATATTTTTATGTTATTATTATTATATTATTCTCAATTTTTATATATTAATATGACAGTGCTGCAATATCGAATTTTGTCCTCTGCCTCTTCAGACATCATACTTCTAGAACGTTGCCCCGGACTGTACTTCGCAAATCAGTAAATGAGTAAATCACAAAACAAACACCGCTACTGGCTAGCAGTTACTGAAAACTGAACTGTGCCCTTTTAGTGGTGATGGTCGGCGGCGTGTGGGTATGGCGCTTTAAAGCAATGAAACCTATTGCCAGTATTGCCAAGATTTTTTTTTGCCAAGATTACATATCTTACTCTATGATCTGTTTCTGGGGAGGGGGTTAACCCCTAAAACCCCCACTTCGCTGCGAAACTCCCCTGTGTAACCAACTGAGCAGCTAAATCAAACCGAAAATGATATATTGCACAGCACACTAAATTTTTTCGCGAATTGAATGATGCATACAGGGCATGGTTGCATGGATGGGAATTACAGGACATTCCTACTTTCTTTATCTTTACCATTCCTTATATACAATACTTACGTGGTAACTTGTATAGTAGTAGAAACGATGGAGCATGAATACTGGAATATTAATATTTAAATGGTCAACCGACTAATCACTACCAAAAAAAAACACAAATATAAAAAATGTAGAAGGTATCTAAGTCGGTTTTTCAATTACGAATGCAAAGGATTAAATTGATAAACAGAATCGCACAGTCGATTAAAATCACCACGACTGCAGACCTGTCACTGCCGGTTGTCTCGTCGTATAAATTGTAAATGATGTAATTTATAATGAAAATGAAAGATCACCATAAATCCATCCGCATTTCCTGATGTAACGTTAGGTAACAATAACTGTGCTTTTGTTTGGCAATAGGTTTTTATGGCCTATTTTTGATTGAGCGTTATCTAAATTTTTAAGTAGGTGCCCTTTTTCGCTTAAGCTACAAATATTAACAGGCCCTCACACTAAATTCGACTACGATATCAATATAATTTTACTCAACAGTCGTCTGTATTAAGTAATTTTGTTTCTCTAGAAGCAAAAATAGTTTTTATTAGAATTTTTCTCTCTAAAACTTAGCGCTTTTATTGTAATATATCAAAAACCCAAAATACTGTTGTCGCTGACCGAAGGGCTTACTGACCCTCCAGCAGAGCGGCCCGGAGGGAAAAATCTCCCTCTTCTACATGGCCGGACCCAGCGTAAATACACTCACGCACTCGCACACGCACACGCACACACACTCGCACACGAACTCGCACACGCACACGCAAACACACACGCACTCGCACACGCTCACGCACACGCACACGCACACGCACACGCACACGCACACGCACACGCACACGCACACGCACGCAGGCCTGGACGCGCCCACGCGTACTCGCACACGGAATCGCACACACACCGCTCACGCACTCGCACACGCACACGCACACAAATACACACACATGCACACGCACACGCACACGCACACACACACACACACACACCACGCACACGCACAGCACACGCACACGCACACGCACAGCACACACGTACACTCATACGCACACCACACGCACAGCACGCGCACTCGCAAACGCTCTCGCACACGTACTCGCTCACGCACTCGCACTCGAACTCGCATACGCACTCGCACACGCACAGGCACACGCACACGCACACGCACGTACACTCACACGCACACCTACACACACACCCACACGCACACGCACTCGCACACGAACACGCACACGCACAGGCACACGCACACGCATGCGCACGTACACTCACGCGCACACCTACACGCACACCCACACGCACATGCACACACAAACGCTTTCGCACACGTACTCGCACGCGCACACGCGCACGCACACACACACGCACACGCACACACGCACACGATCACGCACACCTACACGCACACCCACACGAACACGCACACGCACACGCACACACACACACACGCACACCACACACACGCACACCCACACGAACACGCACACGCACTCGCACCCACACTAGCACACGACCTCGCTCATGCACACGCACGCGCACACGCACGCCCACACGCTTACCACACGCATACTCACACGCACACGCACGTACACTGACACGCACACCTACACGCACACCCACACGCACACGCACTCGCACACACACTCGCACATGCACTCGCAAACGCAAACGCGCACACATACGCAACGAACGCACGTCAGGACGCACGCACGCGCACTCGCAAACCCTCTCGCACACGTACTCGCACACGCACTCGCACACGAGCACGCACATGCACACGCAAACGCTCTCGCACACGCACAGGCACACGCACATGCACGCGCACGTACACTCACACGCACACCTACACGCACACGCACTCGCACACGAACACGCACATGCACACACGAACGCTCTCGCACACGTACTCGCACACGCGCACGCGCACACGCACACGCACACACGCCAATAATGTGGATAGCTAAACCTATAGATACACAGAAGTCAGAAAGTACAGATGATAAACTACAGTATTAGAACACTGCAAAGCATTTAGAAGATTCAAAATAACAATTAGGAGGCTTGAAAATATGTGTAAATTTGCGAAAGTATTATGTCATTTTGTTCTTAGTAATATAAAATGGAAGAAATGTCTACATTTAGCAATCAAGAATTAGAACATTTTTGCTTCCTTATGATAATATTTGTAAAACTTGTAGTAAACTTTTAAATATTATTGTCAATTCCAATTTTTTAGTATGATATGTTAGTGTTCTTTTATTGTAAAATCAGTTGTATGTTCTTTCTTTTAAATTATAGTATTTATCGACAAATCTTAACGCAAATAGGTACATAAATGAAAGTGTTCTGTTGTCATACATATCTTTTTTGTATATGTACCTCAGTACACGATATAACAAAATATTGTGATGTATAGACTGAAGCTCTGACGCATAACCACTTGAACTCACGAATCTTCAAGTTTTCCGTGCGGATTGCGTAGTTGTTTATGTTTTCGCAGACGTCTTTGTAAACTGTAAACAAGGTCTACAAGTCTACAAAATCATAAACAACCAAGCAATCTGCATGGAAAAATTAACGTTTCATGTGTTCATGCGTCACTTAGATTAGATACCCAAAAAGATCAGTAGGAAAATATTTATAATACAGCTGATTAACGAAAACCTTGACATACTTTTCCTAGTTTTAAATAAAAGTTAGTTTAAAAACCGGAAACACTGCAACTAGACGATATATTATAGGTATGGTCGGGCCGGCGAGAGGTGTCTTATGACTCATCTTTTAGTAAAGCATGGTTTAAGATTTTAAAAACGTATGTCGTTATTCGTTCATGTAGTTAGTAATTTTGAATACCAACAAAATATCGTCAATGTTTCTAGGTTATTTTCAAATTTAAGCCGCGCTGTCAAATTTAAATAATGAAAATTATTAGCATACCTGGATAATGGAAGTTAAAGGTAAACTTGGCCCCCCCTTATCGGGTTCCATCTCGAAATAATGCAGTATATTCATTAACATTACTTGAGTTTGGCTTTTCAAAGATTTGCCTTGTAATGACATCATTATTTGCTGCAAAATAAATAAATGCATTCAATCAATTGAAAATACATTTTGCATTATAAACTTACCTCGTAATAGTAAATATTAATAATAATAGTTTTGAAAAAAAAACTGTTGTTTACAAATGCAATGGAAACTAATAAATTACGAAGCGAAAGATAAATTATTACAACTACAAAACACGATGCGATTATACGAAACGAAATACGAAGAATAATTTGAGGTTAAATAGCCAAGAAGACATCTGACAGCGTCATGCACTTTGACTTTAGTATCGACATACGTTTTTAAGTCCTGCATTTAAAATATATAGCAGATGTATATTTATAACCCGTCTTTCTTTAAGTGGGAACTTTGCACTAAGATAAAGGGAAACATGCATTTCACAGTAATAATTATATCCCCATTCTGGAGTCCGCCATGAGACATCTCCCCGGCACTACTATTCAGCATAATGAACGAAGTTTCTTGACACCACAAGCCCAATGATTGATTTTGTCGAACGTGTAATGCAACTATCATTCATAACCTGATTGTCCAAATGACCAAGTCAAATCGATATTCATATGTAACAACCAAAGTTTCATTAATGGTTCCCATGGATTTGTTCTTAAGAGTAAAAAATAAGTCTCATGTTGCGATTACCAACATGAAGTAAGTAGTTTAAATATAATTATTATCTTTACAGACATTACGATCAGAGTTAATCATACAAAGCTTAACTGCTTAGGAAGAGAAATTTACTCTGTAAATGTTAATATGCTCTTCCTGTGCATTTCTTTGCTACGATTTCCTCAAGTTTTACGGGTTGGATTACGCACCGTGAATCAAATTGCAAATAAATAAAGCTTTTGTAATTTATTGTGTAATTCTTATTATGATCTTCCTGGGCGCCCTCTCTCTATGATTTTTTTAATTTTTACGAGGTGAATTACAACTCGTGAATCACATTGCAAACGAATAACTCTCTGTGGATGTGTCTGCTTAGAAGCAATTTATTGTGTAGATCTTATTATGCTTTTAGTGTGTATTTCTTTGCATTTGTGGGTGTATTTTTCTAGGATGAGCAATTTACTGTGTGAATCTTACTATGTTCTTTTGTGGACTTCTTTTCCGTAGTTTTTCGAATTGTTACGGGGAGGATTGCAGTCCGTGAATCTGAATGCGAGTCAATAAGGCTTTTGCGTGTGTGTTTGCTTAGGATGAGTAATTTATTGTGTAAATCTTCTTTGCTGTAACTTTTTTAAGTTTTTTGTAGTGGATTAGATGCCGTGAATTCCATTCCAAATCAATAAGGCTTTGTGAGTGGTGTTGCGCGTGCGCGTGTGAGTGTACGTGTGACTGTGCGTGTGAGTGTTCGTCTGCGCGTGCGTGTGCGCGCCGCGCGCTTGAGCGTGTGTGCGTGCGTGTGATAGTGCGAGTACGAGTGCGCGTGCGTACGTGTGCGTGTGTGTCAGTAGGTAAGATTTCCAAGGTTACCACAATTACAAGGTCCAACCGGCTCAAGGTCGCGAAATAAGTAGGCCATGTTTATACACAACTTTCCCAAGGTCGCACATTTATAAGATTACCACAGCTCCAAGGTGAAACAACATGCGTAGGTCACTAACACTCAACACATTCTCAAAGCTATTTGCGCACCCTACCTACTCAGATAGCCATCTCACTTTTTCAAGGCTTGCTCATGTAATTTTTTGCACTACTCTAATACCATACTTAGAACCAAATTAAAAAAGATAATGATATGCTAATATATTTATTTGTTGTATGTACTCGTCCAAAGGTAATCAGTGTATTATTCAGATATACGATTTTCTCTAGGAATGAAACATTTTAACTTAGTACAAGTGCAAAAGGTTCTTTCCACTTTGGTTTCATTACACATGTGTGGACGTAGTGCAAGTAATTGAGCGTACGTCCAGTATGGTGCCCATCGAAGATACTCGTGTAGCGGAGTGTCAGATAACCGCCATTGGTTTATTCGAACTCCACACATAAAGCATTCAACAGTATCGTCTGAAGATATGGAAATAAACCTTGCTGCTGCAAGCGATGTAGGTGAGTGAACTCCAGACCATGTTCGATACGTAAGTAAACGTTTATCGAATTGTAATACTGAGTGGTGGTGTCACGTCACACCGTAGAACACAGTAAGATACTATCAGGAAATAATTTATTATATACAATATATACAGTATAAAGAAACTAGTTGTCCAAATAATACACTTCACCGCAGAGAATGCAGGAATCATCTTCATATACCTCGTGCAGCATTATTAGGGGCGCCCTACACGATGAGCACCAGTATTCTTGGTGTGATAAGTGGTAAATTGCGACCCATCTATCCATATGTGTATGGTGGTCAATAACTCGGTATTCACTTGGTTGCAATGCTTTGTAACAGTCATAGCTTAAATACATATGGCCAGCAAGATGACGAGTATGAAGGGCAAATGTGTGCGAATAATTTCCCAAATTACCCATGAAAGTATGATGGTGGAAGTAGCGAATTCATTTATCTAGGTTGGCAAACCATTCAGTATTCCACTGCACATCTTCATATGTATTCTTTAGCTCTTCTAATGGTGTAGAAGGCAGTAGTCCCTTTTTTTCAAATTGCACCCAGTTTGGAATTAATTCACATGTTCGGCGCACACTCAGATTAAAAAGTGATAATAGTTGGTAGCACTCCCTATCATCCCAATTGTTTTGTTCCGGGGTAGAGACATACTGACACTGTTAGAAATAACACGATACTATAAGTATAGTTACCCCTACTTTTAAAGAAAGAAGTGACCCTGTAACGTGGTAAAGTGGTAAACGCGAGAGGGGGAGGACATTGTAAGTGTGGAAGCCTTGAGGTTGTGACAACCTTGGGGGCGTGTGAACCTTGTAAATGATAACCTTGGAATAGTGGTAAACGTGAGAAGAGGAGGACATTGTAATTGTGTGGACCTGGATAATGGGGAACCTTGAAAATGTGAGGGACGGAAAGGTCAAGGAGACATCCTTGAAGTGATTGGTGAGATCCCGCCAACCTTGCAGAAACGCCGTGCATGAAAGCCTTGAAACGGTAGGATTGCTGAAGTAACGTGCAGTGCGGCGATCAAGCTGAAGCAGGTAACCTTGACGGTAGAAATAGTGGGGAAAGTAGGATATAAATTCAGTGGGAGTACATGTGGAACCAGTATTGTATGTAATGAAGAACGTATTACGTCAAGCGGTAGGAAAGGCGAAGATTGTGAGATTGCGAATCAAGTGGATGTCATGATATTTTAATCAACAATGTGCAGTATTTTTTAACTAAAAGTAAATGAAAGTATGCTAGTGTTGGTCTGTCGCCATAATTCAATTTTGAACCAGTTGTGAAACTTGGTGGATCTAAGGGTAATGGAGTGGTGTTTGATACGCATGAATGGTACATACTTATGGACAATCAAGGGATAATTACAAATTATTTCTACACACTTGAAGGGACATGGCTACCTACAAAGATGGGTTCGAGAACGATATCGTATGAAACTATTAACAAGAAGAAAATTATAAGCATCTCTGATTGTGAATAATCAGAAATCTATTTAGTATGGGAGTCTATAGAACAGTTATGGAGACTTCTTCTGATAGTCAGTTACCGATTGGATTTAGTACCTATTAGAGAATTTCCTGCATGTTATAATAAAATAATACATGCGGCAGCGGAAATGCCTGATGTTGACATACACAGGTTAATAGTTCGATTACAAGATATATTTGGTCTCAATGTAGCATGTGTTATGGAAATTGTAGAATTTGCCAAGGAGAAAATTGATATTGACGTAGAAGTTGCGAAATCCGTTAAGTAATAAGTGGGGGTAACGAACATATTGAGAATAGGGATAGTAATAAATGTTTAGTCAATATGTGGATGTGTTATAGTGCAGAATCGTGACCTAAGGGTGTAGATTGTGTTAGTGCAGTGCAAAGACTAATATGTCAATTTCAATCTTTAGAATTTGATGCTGAACATGAAAAAGTGTATGGACGAGGTACTTTTAGTGATGACTATTTAGATAATCTAGTTTATAAGTATGGTAGTGGAATACGGCTGTGTGAGAAATGTTTTCAATCGCATGACGATGGTGTAGAGTGCATTTGTTGTATTAAACGATTAATAGAAGACCTTAGAGAAATAACTTTGGAACAATTTGTACATCAAATAGAATGTTATTTACCGAATTATATTTCAACAGATGACAACATGACAAGTGAAGGGGGTCTGCATTAATGAGCTCAAAAACGTAGTTCATGATGCAGTAGAATGGGAGCATAAAGGAGAATGGGAACAGTTAGCTAGAGACCCTGCACGCTTTAGGAAAAGAATAAAAGAGTGTAGTAAAATAATTTTCGCTATGCTGGAAAAGCATCATCGTGATTACGTATTTATGAAACCCTTAGTAGTGTATAGTATTAATTATAAATTAAAAAATTTCAAATAAAAAGAGTTATTTATTACATAATAATATTGCAATATATAAAAGGAATCGTACAGAGCGTATCATGTAATGTCTTTGTTAGAAATCAATGAATTGTGAGAATTATCCAACCCTAACCATTTAACGAGAGACATATTTCTTCGGAGTCGTATTACACGTTCAACTAGGTGAATGTCAGGATGTTTAACACGTTGAAGTTCTGGCTCATAGAAACATCCTTGTATCTCTTCATCTCGACTATCACGTAATGAGTAGATAATTGGACTGGAAGGTTTCACTACTGTTATTCGAAAGACTTCATAACTCCAATTAGGCGTGTATCCCTTAGAGAATATGCTTCTGTATTTGCTAATACGTACATAATCCCCCACTTTAAATTTAGGCGTCTTACGGTCAAGAACTTTATGACATTTTAAATGTTTCAAAATAGAGGTAGCATTCTTTTCCGTTACATCTATAGGTTTAATCCGGTGGTTCTATGCTTCTCGCAACAGTTTGAGGTAATATTGATAGCCATTTATAGGAACCTTGCATACTGGATGTTTTCCACATTATTGCTTTAAGAGTGCGATTTACACGTTCAATTATGCTATTTTTCAAGTTTGATTAACTGCTGTAATGAATAACATTACATTTTTTCATTGCTTTTTTAAATTCAGCATTATAAAACTCCGTTCCCATGTCAGTTTGTATATGTGTAGGCGTTCTTTGCAAACCAGACAAAAGTTTATTCATTACATCTGCGACTAGTTTGCCATTCTTGCGTTTGATGGGATAAGCCCAGACATATTTAGAAAATGCATTTATTACTACTAAAATGTATCGAAATCCTTTATTTACCCAAGCGTAAGGTATTTCTACTAAATCAGCTTGCAGCGGATCATTTAAACCTTTAAGTACCACTCAACGCCGCGGAAAATTTCTTCTTGCTGACTTCTGCAGTTCTTCAACAACATCAGCTTTATTCATTTTATCACTTTGGATTGTACTACGAGCTCTACATGGAACATCGTCGCTGTTACAAACTGTATAAACTCTGGTATAGTCACTTTAATTGCGGCATTCCTAGTTATGTGGTGACCAATTACATCGCTAGTAAGTGCAAATTTTTTATCATTTATGTTAAGCTCGAGACCTGGATGACTCCACTTGCAATACACTATGGTGCCTTCGTTACTAATTCTCTTTTTAATGGCTATTCCAGAGAAAGAAATGAAATTTTCATAATGAAGATCACCAGAATGCTGAACAATATGTTTACCAAATTTATCTATTGTCATTTGATGATGAAGGTGTCTGCCAAATGTATCTATCGACATCAGTGCTGCATATAGTCATAGTGATGGTCGTTGTAACAATGAAAGGAAATGAATATAGTAATAGGTTTATAAAGTTCGGGAAAAGCAAGAAGTGTTCTACGTCACCAGTATGATAAAATATCAACAGTGTTGTCATATGGATTATGTTATTTTAGGTTATGGTTCTTTACAGTCCCTTTAGGATAAGCGTAATTGCTTTCTTAGCTTACTTGTGTGATTATGCGATTCATCAATTTACACATGTCAAAGTTACAGAATAAAATATAAAATAGTGACTCCTAAATTAATTTTAGTTTACTTAAAATTGTGCTCACAAAATGCATCCAAGGAATAAAAAGCTTGAGCAGTTAAACGTTTCTTAATTGTTCGTTTAATCTGAAATTATCGTTGTGTGAATGACAAATACAGTTACAACAAAGGGACTAAATCTATCAGTGGAAAGTATTCATGTGCGTTTGTAACATGTTAAGCCCCACCTGCCCACGCACTAATGGACACCATAATTTTCAAAGAGGTTGCAGAATCTACTGGTCGGCATGATCTATTTTGGTTGTTACGTGACCACCGGTGGTCATACTACCTGATTTGGTCCGAGAATGACCATCGGTGCATACATGGCGCCAACGTGTTAAATGTGTAAAAATAAAATAGAGCAATTAGTATTTATTTGTTAATTATTTACGAGACAAGTCCAATTTAGAAAAAAAGTAAATTTAACATTTCCGACTTATAACAACTACAAATAGGTATCATTTTAACACACTGTACAACTAATTAAAACAAATTGCACTGACACAAATTGGGTACAACTTACAGTAAATTCCTTAAAAAACTATTAGAATGACCAGCCGATGAAAAGATATAATTCACACGATGTTCAATTACTTAATCACTAATATCTTCATAATCGCTATCTGATTCGTTTTGATTTACACGAATTATTATAGGTGCAATATCACCATGATCGAACCTTGCTCAACAAGACCTTCAGTATGTTGGATCGAGTTGTCCCACATTTCTGGTGCCACTTGTACTAATGCTTCTTGCCATTTAAGCTGATTTTCCAACCCTACCTATGTGTTTATTATAATATGATTTTGTGATTCCCCATATATGTTCAATCGGGTTAAACATGCAATGATAGGCAGGAAGTCGAAGTACTCTATACACAATTATACATAAAGTGATATAATAATATTATAATACTTTATACGTACTCGGCAACTACTTGTAATAATTCGGTTTTTAAAAAGTGCACGTCAAATGGAATTTTTTGTTCTGTCAACCAATCTTGAATAGCACCTTTTGTCCACGAACTGTTCGGTACTTTGATAACTACAGTGATATGATATGATGCGTTTTCCTTTACAATAACGTATGGTTGACTTAAATTCTGTAACAGCTGGTGCTCAAACCACTGTAAAAATTTCTTACGTTCATTTCAGATATAGTCATTTTATTTCCAGCTATATATATATATATATATATATATATATATATATATATATATATATATATATATATATATATATATATATATATATATATATTCTTTTTAATTACTAGTATTTCCTGCCGACATTGATCCCAATAACCTCCGCAACCAATCCACTAATTTATTCGAAACATTCCAAGGTGCAAATCCAATCGCTTTGTTATTATATCGTAATAGTTGCATTCTACCCCCTCTTTTCGAGACAAAAGTTGTGATCATGTGGCAGGAGGCGCAATAGCTGGTGTAGCGGGTCGTTTTCTAGGTTGAAGTAATGGTTTAATGATCTCAATCTGTTTCCTACTATCAGTACCTTCGATTTGATCACCTGGGTTATAATTACGTCGAGCAGTATTTGTGCGGCGCAAAATGTCATTGTATTGCCGCAGATCACGCTTTTTGTATCCCGTAGGAGCTTTTTTAAATAGTAGCTGATATAATCCCGGAGTTCCATCATAATCTAATGATGGTCCATCAGGAAGAGCAATACGAAAATTCTCTCCAACAAGGTCTAGTTCAACATCACCAATAAACAATTCTCTTTTTCGGGAAGAAAGTGTTAAATCATACTCGTCTTCGGGATCTCGAAATATACCTTCCACATAATATTTCGCTAATCTTTCATTCTAACTCAGATACTCCTTAAAGCCCGGTTGAGATCCAGCAACTAACAGTTCTGATTTCAATCGTTCTAAAGTAGAAATCTCCCTCTCGTCATCATGTGTGGTATCAGTAATCACAGATTCCTCTAAAACTTGTGGAATGGCGTCAGGAACAAGAATACGTGGTTCCTTCCGAGTTACAGATGTTTTAGGCGTATGATGTAAAAAACTTCCTTTTCATGTGCAACAGGCTTAATTTTTCCCAATTCTGGTGTAAAGCGTTCAGCTTTGACGTGAGAACCATCTTGTTTAGCAATCAACTGTTTCAATGGTTCTGCTATAGGTTTAAAGTGCACTTCCATTGCACGCTTTGTACGTGCAGTATCTTCCTTTAAACTAGCATATTTTTGTTGCACACAAAAATACTAATATAAAAAAAAATGCATACACCCTGTATATAAAAATTTAAATGGAACACCCTGTATATTATTACTTTATTGAATTCTACACATTGTTCCTAACAAATGCGCAATATATTTCCCTATCCCTAAATATAGCCGTTTTTGAGTTATTCCGATTTTTCTAAAAAAAAATTGAAATTACAAAGTTTGCTTTGAAAATGTACCTCCTTAACTGTTGAAAAATGAAAGTTATCTAATTTATATCAGAATAAGTACACAGATAGAGCTTCCTTTTAATGTGAAGAAAATGATATAATTGCATACAGGGTGCTTATAATTGACTTGCCAATCAACCATTATTCGAACTAGTTTACTTTTCAAATAAAACACCCTGTATATTATTACATTTTTGGTTTCTACATATTAACCCTTATCATTTCGCCATACAACTCCCTATCCCTAAATATAGCCGTTTCTGAATTATTTTCAATTTTTCAAAATATATAAGATTATTGAGACATTTTTAAATCTATGGCCTCGTATAGATAAAAAAGAACATCATAAAACAATTGTATTATACATTAAAAAACGCAACAGAAACTAATATATTATGATAGAAGACTAATTACAATTTTTGTACTGGAGGCATTGCATGTTAACAAGAATTTGACAAATATTTACTTCAATTTCAAGTAAAATTCTAAAATCAAGCGTGCTTCCTATAAAAATTGAATGTAGACGTAAATAAATAAAACTGTAATTAACCATTTACGAGTGTTATTGTTAGTAATCAAGATTTTTATAAAATGAATTTTACACAAAATGAGTTAGTTGATGTGATATTCGTGTTGGGCGCTGCAGAAAGAACTGTTTATTGGCCAGCATAATTTATGCTGAAAGATATGCAGATAGAAGACATCCAAACGCAAGATCGTTTCAGAAAGTTATGAATAGATTTATTTCAACTTCATGTGCCAATTACTCCAAACATGAACGTGTTAAACCTTCTACAAATGAAGATAGTGAATTGAGGGTTCTTCTCGCCATCGAAGAGGATCATCACAGAAACCAAAAGGACATAAGTGAAATAGTTGGTATAAGTGAGGGATCAGTAGGCCGTCTTTTAAAGAAGAATCGTTTACATCCCTATCACATTCAGTTACACCAAGAATTGAGCATTGCAGACTTCGATCATCGAATAAGATTTTGTAACTGGGCCAAAGAAAAAATTACTCAAAACCCAAATTTTTTTTATAATATTTTATGGGCAGACGAATCAACATTTCATAAGAATGGATTTGTTAATACACATAATTTTCATTATTATTCCTCAGAAAATCCCCATTTATTAAGACAAGTTAATAATCAACATAAGTGGTCTTTAAGTGTCTGGGGTGCCATCGTTGTGGATTATGTCATCGGTCCATTCTTTTTTGATGGAGACTTGAATGGTGAGGAGTATCTTAACTTTTTGCTTAACGATTTACCGGGCTTATTAGACAATATTACTCTTGATATTAGAACCACAATGTGGTATCAACATGATGGTGCTCCTGCTCACTACTCTGCAGATGTAAGAGATTATCTCAGTAGAATCTTTCCAAATAAATGGATTGGGCGAAATGGACCTGTGAGGTGGCCAGCTAGGTCCCCTGATCTGACAAGAATAGATTTCTTTTTATGGGGATACATAAAAAGTATTGTCTATAGGGAACCGCCAACGACTGCCGAAGATATGCGTAATCGTATAACACAGGCTTTTCATAGCATTACTCCTGAGTTGTTGCGTAGAGTTGAACAATCTTTTAAAGATCGACTTCAGGTCTGCATCCGAGAAAACGGACAACATTTTGAACAATTATTATTAATCATTATCGCTAATGATTAGCATTAAATTATTTTTTTTTATTTTATTAGTTAATTAGTTAATTTTAATAATTATAGTGTATTAGTTCCGTTGCGTTTTTTAATTTGCAGTACAATTGTTTTCCACTGTTTTTTTTTCTATTTATACGAGGCCATGGATTTTAAAAAAATGTTCCAATAATCTTATACATTTTGAAAAATTGAAAATAATTCGGAAACGGCTATATTTAGGGATAGGTAATTTAATATCGAATTGATAAGGGTTAATATGTAGAAACCAAAAACGGAATAATATACAGGGTGTTCCATTTGAAAAAGTAAACTTTTACTAGTTGGAATGTCTGATCGGCAAGTCAATTGTAAACACCCTGTATGCAATTATGACATTTTCTTTGCATTATAAGAAAATTCTATCTGTGTACTTGTTCTGATATAAATTAGATAACTTTTGTTTTTCAACGGTTAAGGGGGTACATTTTCAAAGCTATCTCTGTAATTTCAATTTTTTTAATAAAAATCGACATAACTCAAAAACGGTTATATTTAGGTATAGGGAAATAGATTTCGAATTTGTTAGGAACAATGTGTAGAATTCAAAAAAGTAATAATATACAGGGTGTTCCATTTAAATTTTTTTTATTATAGTTTGGTCATCTTTAAATAAACAACCTGTATACACGTGAATAATTTTAAAATATGCACACAACTAAACTATAACCCTATCCCAAATTTTACTAATCTAGCTTATATGAAACGGAAGATATAGAAGAAGGCGCTCTTGTTGCCGGACCCTGTATATATATATATATATATATATATATATATATATATATGTTATTGTGTTATGTTATTAATATAAAGTTATTTGACGAATATTTAATAAATTTTCTTTTTCTTTTTCTTTCTTCACTATGGTACGTGTGGCAATAAAAACGAACATTTCCAACAATACGGTTGTATTCATCATCAGTGGAAACTTAACAATAAAAAGAGCTAAAATTAATATTAAAAATTGACAACTATGACAAATAATGTACAAAGTTACTATTTTATATTTTCTAACACATCATTATAATTGATGGGTTAGTAAGCTTTCTAAATCTCTTTTACAGTTACAAGAAATTTTGTTATTAATTTTTTTATGTAACATTTCTAAAATTAAACGTTTCTTTGAATTTGATTCTACATATAAAATTTTTTGTATTATCATATTTCAATGTTACATATAAAAATTAATAACAAAATTTCTTGTAACAGTAAAAATAATGTGTTAGAAAATTTAAAATAGTAACCTTGGACATTATTTGTCATCGTTGGTCAACTTTTAATATTAATTTTAGTTCTTTTTATTGTTAAATTTGAACTGATGATGAATACCACCGTATTCGAAATATATGGAAAATGTTGATACTTGTTCGTTTTTATTAGAGTTAAATCAACATCGGAAGACACCAGTCACCAAGCTGCGCAAAAAAAGTGACGTCAGAGTGTAAAGCTCAACAAAATATACGTTTGAAAAAATAAAAGTTTAGGTTATGTTACTTCGCGTTTGTTGTCCAAGAATACAATTTTAGATGTAAAATTTTTGAAATAATCATAAAGTAAAATCATATTTTATTGTCATAGTTACAAAATCTAGTTTTTTTAAAATACATTTGCCAATAACAATTAATCTCCTGATTTTTGGCCAGATTTAAATATTAGCAGAGCATTATTTATAAAGCCCATTTCACCACCTAAAATAATGATAAATAGCAACATATTTACGTTATAAAATTAAATAAACATACCAGCATGTATATAAGGCGATTTCCTTTTCAAATAGGAGATTTAAAACCTGCGTTTGTCCCACCTGTCCACGAATATGCTGTCGTATGAGACGAATGTATGTATGTTTCATCTAAAATTTACATAAGATTATGCAGTAGAATGTATAGTTTATAATCTTCATAACTACTAACCTGTGTATATAATTGGTCGTCCTGCTTTCCGATAATTAGTGATCGAACGTATATATGCACAACGCAAAGAACGTATTTCATGTCGTTCTATTATAATCATCTTACGATGATCAGATGTTTTTTTTCCAGCTACATAAAACCCAAGATAAGATATGATTCAAAATTAATCAATAAACTTAGCTGAAGCCCATTTTTAAAAGTAAACTTCTAAATGAGGTTTTCTTTCCCGAATATCCAATTGTTTTGTCATCTTTAATGAGGTTATAAATTCCTTCGAATATTACAAAATAAAACGTTGTTATCCATCTGCTTTTTACCTGAATTGATACTTTTAAACTATTTGTAATTGTTCCACACAATCTCAGATAACACACGGCGTTTTCTTGCTTGAGCGTTGAGATGTACTTGAGTCGCACATTATATAAAGAACTAGATTTGATTACATTAATATAACGTGAAATTAATAATTAAAGTAACTTACTTAAAAATTCAATACAGGCAGCGGATAGTTTAAAAAAAAAACTGTTTTGTAGAATAAGTAATACACAAATTTGATACGCCGGAAAAACAAAGAGGTTATAAACAAAAGTTGGCAAACGATCAGCTAGAAAGTAACGTTTTTAAAGTGCACAGTACTAATATCTATGTCATTTTCCAATCATTACTGCATCTTTATCTAGTTTAAAAATGCGTTTCTGCGCTGGTGTCTTCCGATGTTGATTTTACTCTAACACACGGACCATAGTGAAGAAAGAAACCAAGAAAGAATATATATATATATATATATATATATATATATATATATATATATATATATATATATATATATATATATATATATATACAGTGTGTCCCAAGAAGTTTTATACAAATGGGGAAAAAGTTTATCTTACATTTCACAAAAAATATATTCTTGATAAAAATCTCTGCATGACTGGTAGGTCCATAATCAGGTGCAAAATTTTTAAAACATTGGCTTGAATACAAAGAAAATGAAAGATAATGATTTGGAGGGAGAGCAAAATACGTTTAAACTGTAGTAGAGAGCAAAATATTCATTGAAACTGTGATTAAGTTGCAAAAAATTATGCCATAAAATCTAGATTAAGTTTGTTAATGACCAAAATCTAACCAGTGACATTTTTAGGGATTAGAAAATTTAAAAAAATTCAAGTTTTAAAAAGTTACATAATTAAAGAACAAACTAATACGTTTTTTATTTAATTTCAAAATAAAAAAATATATAATAACCAATGGCGCACCGTTTTTAGGGTACAAAATTGTGCATTTTTAGTTTATCAACCGAATTTACTGCGAAGCTGACAAAATCGATGCATTTCTATAGCTACCAAGGTGATTCTAGAATTTTTAGATGGATCATTAGATAAAGGAGTAACTTTGAATACAGACAATTGGTATACATGTATGGAATTAGCTAAAAAAAACTACAAGGCCGAAAAACACACTTAGTGGGCGCATGAAGAAAAAATAGAAAAGCTACACCTAAAGAAGGGATATCAGAAAAACTTAAAAGGGGAACTATTTGGGAGTGGTTATATTCAAATGGAAGGACAAAAGAGATGTTCTGATGCTTACTACGAAACATACCCTAGATATGATAGAAGTACCTACCGGGTAGAAGCGGGGCGAGAATGAATCCAAAAACCGTAGCCGTAGCGCTAAATCTTTTATTGATCTGTCCGATCAGATGTCTTCATACTGTACTTCCCTAAGGCGAACTTTGAAATGGTTTAAAAAGGTTGCAGTAGAAATGATAGTTGGTGCAAGCATAGTAAATGCCCAATATTTATTCAACAAGAACGAGAATAGGCAAAATCGCAATAGTATTACCATGTTCAAAGAAAACCTTACAACTTATGTCAAATAATCTGGAAACAGAACTTCAACCAGAGCAACATGTACATACTGCAATAAAAAGACGTGGACGACCCAACATTTGGTATAAAGAAAACAAAGCTGCACAAGGATGTGCATTTGAGATTAAAAATACAAAGCCGATTTCATTAATATGTACCACTTGCGATGAAAACCCTCTTTCATTTTTAAATTATTTTTCCAAATATCACGCTGTAATGACAAAAAAATAAATATTATCGTGAACTATAAAATAACTAAGGCTTGTACCTATTTACTGTGTAAAAAACGCAATATGCTGTCTCACTATCAAAAGTGTATTAACTGTAAAATGCATTTTTAATTAAGTATTTGTACATTCTATATTTTTCTTCAGAATTTGCCGCTAAGCTGACAAGCATTTAATTCCACGCCACACTATATTAATTAACGTCATTAGTTCGGGAACTCATATTTAATAGTACGAACGAGACGTTTAAGGACGAGGCGATAGCCGAGTCCTGAAACTCGAAATGAGTACTGTTAAAAAAGTTCACGGACGAATGTCGTTATGTATTTTACTTCATTCTGCCAAATTTAAAAACATTGAATCGAAAATTATTATTAATTTTATTAAATACATAAATAAAAAGTTTACCTCGAGTAGGATTCGAACCTACGACCTGTACTTTGCTAGAGTACCGCGCTACCAACTGCGCCACCAAGGTTCAAGCCCCAATCGATACAAATTTTGTCTTTATGTATGTAGAACTGATGTAAATTCTAAATATAATAATAATAATTTTTAATTACATATTTACCTTGAACTTATTCGTTCATAACAAAAACTTATAATAATTGAATCGAAAAATTTCAAAATATTGTAACGAACCCTTTAACCTAGTTGTATTTGCGAAACATGATTAGCAACGGCGGTTTCTCCCTTGTTTATTTGTTTTGTCGATTTCTCCCGTGCGTACGTCAAAATAAATTCTGATGCAAATTCTTCAGAAATTTTAAGGAAATCTATAGAAGCGTGTGCTAAATTAATAGCTAGAAAGAGTGAAGAAATGTATCAAACACAATTTAACCATTTTTGTGACTGGAAAGTTGCAAATAATGTTGAGAACATTACGGAAGAAGTTATGTTGGCTTATTTTTTAGATCTGGTAAGAATGCAAATTGTTATATTGACTCTTTTAATTGTAAATTAATGTTTTTAGTCTAAGAAAATAAGTGCATCCTATTTGTGGCCGAAATACTCCATTATTAAATCAACATTAATTGCGAATGAAAATCTGGACATATCCCGCTTTCCTAGACTGGTAGCAATTCAGTTGGCTATGAACCCAAACAATCTAAAACATTAACCCGAGAAGAAATCTATCGATTTATTAACGAGGCTTGTAATGACAAATATTTCCTGGCAAAAGTAAGACATGGCAAATAAAACAATAAAATTAACGAGTTGTTTTTATTTACAGGTTATAGCTATGATTGGATAGCGGGCGGTTTAAGACGAGAAGAATTATATAATATTTCACTAGACGATATTCAAGAAACGAAACGCAGTTAGTTATTACGATTCCCTGCTCTAAGACAAATCAAAGAAGAACCTTCACTGTAATAAACGAAGTAGAGAAGATTAACTATTTGCAGTTATTCAGAAAATACGTGTCACTGAGCCCAAAATGTACCGTTCAAAGGGTCCACACGGTTGGAGAAATTCCAAAACACATTGCACTGTTTTTGGGTCTTCAAGATGCTGACAAATACACTGGTCATTCATTTTGACGAAGTTTTGCAACGCTTTTGGGCAATACTGGTTCTGATTTAGCAGTAGGTACTAAAAAGACATGAAAGTTGGAAGAGTGCGTCGGTGGGTAAAAAATACATAAAACACTCTTTAGAAAGCAAAGATAAAATTGCCAGGATGATTCTGAATGGACAAACCTTTGTTGAAGTGTTGCAGCAGCAAAGCAAAGAAGTTACTAATAAAACTGCTCATAGTAACAACATTTCTTCTAACAGCAATTATCCTCCAGTAACTATTGAGGACAGTACAAATTGTACTATTAATCTGAATATTAATATTTAAGTTTAATTCTTAATTTCTATTGTACAGTAAGGTCCGAAAGTCCTGTCACCCCCCCTTTTTTGTGTTATGATGCATACTTATATGCAATTTTTCTTTTCAGGAGATGGACACAAGTACGTATAGTGTGGAAGAACGTGTTTTGGCAAGTGCATGGGCTCATGAAGTTGAGTGATGAGGACATTCGGCGAAGACATGAAGCTTACTCAAGATTACTCGATGTGTTTGTGATACTCCCGCAGCGAGGCAAAGTTTTCTTCTCAGACGAATGTGCAATTTACCGATCTTCTCGGAATAGGGGTATTTTCTTCTGGAGCAAAGAAAATCCATATTATTATGAAGAGTTAGAGAATAATCCACCACATATTATGATCTGGGCAGCAATATCCAGTAGGCATCTGATAGGGCCGTATTTTTTTACGGTACTGTCAATCAACATTCTTACTTCGAAATGTTGCAGGAATGATTCATTCCACAGCTTCAAAGACTGATCATTCTTGATGACAGTTGGCTTCAACAAGATGGAGCTCCTGCTCACTACGCTCTCCGTGTCCGAGAATTCTTGGATGAAGTGCTACCCCAGAGGTGGATAGGGAGAGGATCGCAACATCTGCTAGCGCCAATCGAGTGGCCTCCCATGAGTCCAGATCTGACATCATGCGACAATTCTCTGTGGGGAATAATTAAGCAGAAGGTCTTGAAACAACGATATCAGTCTGTTGAAGAATTGAAGGAAGCTGTTAGGGAGGCATTCAGGGATATCACCCTGTCTATTCTTCGGAAAATCTCACACAGGACCTGGCGCCGCATCATTTTGTGCCGTGACAATGACGGTGTCCATACTGATATTCTGTACCACTAAACATCCTAAAACTGTAACTATCAACATATGCTGTGGCATGTTCGCAAATACACATACAACACATACAATCATCACACAAATAGGGGGTGGTGACAGGACTTTAGGACCTTACTGTAGATGTTTTTTTGAATAAAATATTGCTTTAACTATTGTTGTGATGATTAATTTTGTTTTCGTAGTAACACTTTGCAGGACAAGGCCGTTTTTCCGTTTCCCCAGACTGAAACTGGGACATAAAGTAGTAAAATTAGATGTAGAATGAAATAAAATAATTGAGCATCTAAAAATGTGCTCCCACCGTATACACATGGCTCAATACACGAGAATGTATGTGTATCCAAAATCATGCACGCGGCGTACTAAACCGACCTAGCGGTGTATCACATTTGATACACACGGCAGTCAACGTATTAAAAAATAATCAAAATTAATTATAATTGTTAGATTTCTTTAGTATATTATATGTAGAGGGACTAAAGTGCAGCATTTAATCCCGCGAGTGGGGTTTGTTGTCTCGACGGCGAAGCCCGAGGGCAATAACCACTCAAGGGAATTAGGCGCTATGGTCTCGAAGTATATACGCTATTTTTTGCACTTCCAAGGTATTTATTTTTTATTTACAATAATTCCAAATTTGTTCGTGTCAATGTGACAAATTTATATAAAATTATCTAGAAATCTTACCATTTGAAAAAAAAACAGTCGGTTAGCATGGGAACTAGTAAACAGCGGTAGCCAGATTTGAAAAAAATTTTACAAAAGTGTAATAAATATGTACGACCAATTTGATCTAGAAAAAGCCGCTGAAGAGGCTTTAGAAGACTTACTGCCTTCCAAATCTCGTAAAATTTACGAAAAAAGTATGATATATTTTTCAAGTGGTGCTGTGAAAAGAAAATTACAAATTTTAACGAAGATGCTTTGCTGGTATTTTTTAATGAAAAGGTAAACAAATTTGGTGCTTCTACATTGTGGGTCCAGTATTCAATGTTAAAAACTATGCTTAACGTTAAACATAATGTTGATATAAGTAAATTCCACAAATTGACGACGCTTCTGAAAAGGAAAAATTTTGGTTACAAAGCGAAGAAGTCAAAGGTAATAACTATAGAACAGATTGATACGTTTCTAAAGGAAACTTCAGATGACACATTTTTAATGACAAAAGTGAGTATGTCCAAAAATCATTGTACCTACTTTTAAAAATGATTTTTTTGTAGGTAGCACTCATATTTGGTGTGGCAGGGGCTTGTAGAGGACTTGAATTAGTCGAATTGTCAATTAATGATGTTACTGATTTGGGCAACAGACTTCTTGTTAACTTTAGAGCTACCAAAAATAGAACAGAGAGGAACTTCGTTGTAAAAGATTCAGATAAAACTGTCAATAGTTATACAAAAATCTGCAAGAAATATATATCATTGAGAAAAGCCGAAATTCCCCATTCAAGTTTTTTTGTTCGTTACGTTAACAAGCAGTGTACAGTGCAACCCGTAGGAAAGAATATATTTGGAAAATTGCGTTGTCATATGCAGGACACTGTTGGCGGCGAACCTCTGCATCTCTACTAGCTGATTCAGGTGCGACTGTTGAAGTTTTAAAAAGATATGAGGGATGGAAGTCTGCAACTGTTGCAGAAAGGTATGTGGAAAACTCCCTCAATAATAAGAACCTTATCGCCGAAAAAAAATTTTGGAGGTGGAGGTGATCAAAAAACACCAGCTACCTCACTCCCAGGACCCTCGAATCAATCTGAACGGCCCTCAGGCACTGATTCATTTGGAAATGCGTTCAACCTTACATCCAGCAGTATATTTATTAATTGTAATAATATTAATGTTAGTGCTTCGTAAAAAAATTAATAAAAAATATTTGAAGTTTGACGTCTGTCGATGAACTCTCTCGGGGATTCAGTCCATATTTAATCCCTAGGGAATAAATGACACACTTTAGTCCCTGTAGACAGAGACTAAAGTATCTATTTTAGTCTCGGAACTGCAAACACACTGTTTTAGCCTCTTACACGAATGTTTCTCATGCTCAAGAAATACTCTTCTCGCAGAGAAGAACTACTGTTTTATTCCTTCCATGTATAAAACGACAATTGTACAAACGTACCTATTATAGGCTATGGTTTTCCCGGAGTTATCCAACACTGAATTCCACAAAATAAAAACTCTCAAAGTAATACTACACTACGATTTTGATGTTTAGCAAGAAGAAATATTTACAAAATGCTAAAACGGGCCTATCAAACAGATCCAACTTAACACGTATTCCGTATTAAAGTAAATTCAAAATTAAAAGTTATATGTTATTCCAGACGTCTTCTGTCAGTTTATTTCTAACCAATTTGGTTAATACGAATATGGGACGTGTGTATCTTGCGCTTAATTTTATTTTGAGTGTAAATGCTTTAAATTTAGATATGTAGACAATAAAGTTTGGTACAAATTAATAAAATCATCTATTATAGAAACTAATCGCGACAAAGTTATGTAATAAGTGTGAACTCTAAAACTATCGGGTCATGTTATAGAAGCTAGTACAACCGATAATCATTGAACTTGATAACATTTCTGACCATGATAATCCATAACTGGAATATAATCTACGCATATACCATTTTTATGTTGGTGAATATTTCTTTAACAAAGAAAATTTCTTTGGGTTTTACCTTTATTTAACTGTGGAGAATCTGTTTTAAAAAAAATGTTTCTGGTATCCATTGTTTGACGATAAGTTGATTACTGATGTTTCGGATGCATTCGAACAATGTTATACGTGCATAAATAGTAATTTCTTGTAAAATATAATTGAACAGGCCAAAAAGAATTCATATCTAAACTAATACCTTTCGTAGATTAAATTGTATTTTGATTAGTTTGGTGAGTGCTAATTTGTGTATACAGTGGTACTAATATTTATTTATTTGTATTGAGTGGTTTTTTGTAGCCATCTCCGTTCTATTTTTGCTGAATTCATCGTATTAAGCCTGATGTTCTTATAGTAGTACGTGCTTAATTTTTGATGGATTCGTCCACGTAGCCTTCTGCTAAGTTGTATCCTTCTATATGATCAAGCAAAGTTGCAATAGATCTGCGAAAGTTATCTCCAGAATATATTTTTGGATATGGTAGCTCCATAAGTTGTACCGATCTCTTTCGATCTCGGTGAATTTGTTAATACCTACCAATTCTTTGAGTCGTGCACTTATTATTTTGATAATTTAAGAAAACGGTGTTAAAGGTATCGTGCGATGGTCGAATGCTAAGAATAATTATATTAACATCTAGGCTAGCATATGCATTTGCTTTTCTGGGTGTAAAACCTTCGGATTTTTGCTTTAAGGGCGTACGCAATTTCATACAACTTTGATGAAGTACTATTACTTACTAGCGTTGAAGGTATGTACGTTGTCGATAATTACGTATAATTTTTTTTCGGGTAATAAATTTAAAGTAGCTATCGCTTTCTGCACTGTTCGTATGCATTCTATTACTCTTCATAAACAAAAAACTCAAAAATACTAAATTATAGTGAAATGTTTTCACATTTGTAGTTAATAATCCGCTTTGGCATATCGTGGCCTCTGCGAAGAAATTTATCATGAAAGTTTTTGGTTGAACAGGATCTGTGATTAATTATTAAGAATCACTAATGGTGATTAATGTATATCATTTCACCTGAAGAAATAAATCTATAATGTGTATATCATAATGTGTACATTATAAAGTAGTCCTGTACAACAAATTATATACAGGGTGTTTGTAAATAGGTGGGAAACATTTTAGGGGGTGGTTGACGAAGTTACTTTGTGAAAAAAAGTTCCTATAAACGTAGGTTTAAATTTTAATTTTTTATTTATTTTTATTAATTATTTCAAACAGTTTTTAAAGATATTGACTCGAAATTTGAAAAATGATTTGGGAAGGTTGCTGTCAATGTTTCTAAAAAGTTTTATTATTTAATACAGTATCATTAAACTAAAGCAATAACACAAAACCACAGTAATAAAAATAATTTTAAATAGGGCAAACCTACAACAGGTGCCTCATTGATTGTCGTATTCGCTGAAATACTAGTACTGCATTTCTTATTGTCTCACGGCCGGTTGTAATTTGATTCCTACGGTTTCCAACATTTTAGATTTTCATCTAAGGTGAAGCGGAATTTCTTCAAGAATTGCAGGTAACTCTACTTGTAGGAAGTGATGATAAGATTCGCGATTTAATCGTAATGGGAGGAAATGTGGACTAATTAAATGATCATCAAGTACTCCAAGCCATACGTTGACTGAAAATTGATCTTGAAAATGAGCTTGATAGATTCCATATGGATTTTCATCATTTTACTAGATAATTTATCAATAGAAATTAAAAATACACAATTTGCAATAAAAAAATGTTTTATTTTTTTGCTCAAAAACAGTGCGTCCTGCGAAAAAAATTCGAGAGACTAATTTAATCCATAATTGATGGTGGATTTATACAAAATTATCAAAACGGGAAAAGGTCACTGGGCGCACCATTCCTATTTATTAAAACAAGTTGTGGCATTCTCGAAACAAACGCCAATGCTGCAAGTAAAAATATTCAGATCACCCAAAAAAATACATATTTATCCCACCAAAGGGTTTTGCAAATTTCGAATCAATAACTTTAAAACTCTTTTACTACTACAAATACTGGAAAATAAAGTCTCAAATCAGGGATTTCGGAGACGTACTACCAGATTGTTATCAAATTTTTCATACGGCCCGAGTTCGACGAGATAAGAAACGTGCCGGGTACCGTACCGAAGGGGAAAATTCGAGATTGCCTTGGTCGCGTTTGCGAGGGATCGAAAGAAAAATTCGCCAACGCCCGACGTGAAAGTCGAAAGTTAGCGACCGGCGGCGAAGGAGTGTGGTGAGGGCGTCGTGACGTATAGTCAAAACTACAGTTGCGTCACCCAGAGGGGGGTGGCAGCAGGAGTTGTCGGGGTGTGGTCGGAATATTTCTCGTAAATTTTCTCGAAAACGGGAGCTGAAATTATTTAAACTTTACTCATCGATGGGGGCCGTCGAGAATTACATTACCCCGATAACGCCATCGTCGGCTATTGCTTCGTTTCGTAGGCAGGGGGGAGGAAGGAAGTTTTTCATCAATTTCGACTGGCTCGGCTGCATGAAGAATTAGAGGGTTCGTGTTTTTTGCGTTCGCCAAGGAATTTCGAGTGCACATCGAACGTGAACGGTGAGTTAGGCAAGAATCACGCGATGGGTGGGGGAAACGGTCAAAGTATCCGACGTGTAGTTTGAAATCGTGATTGCACGAGACGTACCGTTTCACGGTTTGAGTTTTTACGTAATGGAAATACGTTCACTATCGAATTAGAATCGAATGACGTTTAAAGCTCGAAAATCGGATCGGAACTTTTTCTTTTTCTTCTCCGGTCTTTTCAATTCCTTTCGTCGAAACGAACCGGGAAAAAATTTTTGTTAAAATTTGACCGTTAGTTCTGACACAATGGTCTTTCAAAATTTAAAAGAAAATCAAAGGGATGATAGCCTTCAAATATTTTTCGAATAAGATACAATGTTTTCCAAATATGTGTGCGAGGTGTCCAAGTCGATGGATTTTGGTGATGAAATGAACAAAATCGATTCTGATTCTCTCCAGCGACTACGGGTTATCACGACGTTTGGATTTTCCAAAATTCACATAAATGGCCATAACGTTTGTACTTTTAAAGACATTTCACAACTGGACAACATGTCCTAACGGGGCGCATTTATAATTTTTGAGTTATAGGGGAAAATATACAATCGAAAAAATTGCAAATTTGGCAATTTTTTTAACCACTTCCCGTTGAAATTTTGACGTGATTGTTTCTGATTTTTCTTTACAGCGACGAGTTCTACCGCAGCATATATTTTCGAAATAACGCTTAGAACATGTTTTTTTTTTATTTTTCAAAGTTCCACCCCGATTTTTACGAAATTTTAAACCATTCGAAATATCTACTATGTAACTAATTACTATAATTTTGATCTCGAGAAGAAAAATCCGTCACCAACGTTGAAAAAATTTGGCTTCGAAATCGGGTTTCTCATTTTTCGAACTAATAGAGTTCGAATTTTGAAAAAATAACAGAGATAGGAAGTTTTGTGACCGTCGAGGCGAGTAAGACAGATTTTTCTTTTTTTAGTCGGACCAATATTATCCGAGATAATAAAAGCAACATCGGGCGTCGGCGGCATCGCAACGCTTGAGGTAATCAATGTAAACGAAGTAGGTCTTGGTTTATCCGACGATGTAAATATTTTTACGATTTGCTATCGAATAAACACTTCTCCTATTGAAAATGGTACGTATCCCGTGCATTTATATGGGGTATACGTATATATATATATATATATATATATATATATATATATATATATATATATATATATATATATATATATATATATTATTTCGGTTAGTAAATAAGAGGACGTGGGTTAGAATCCCACTCGTATTGTGATTTACCACACCTGATGCAAATTAACATATTTTAGAACACGCAAGGGTCTAGTCTAGGTCACCTATTATTCAATCTATACCTCACAGATTATAAAACTGCTGAAATCTTGTAATTACCATATATACACACAAGATGCCCAGTTATACTGCACCTTGTATGAGTCGCGATGTGAACGAAGGCCTTCAGAACTTTACTAGTTATGTCCACTGATATTAACCCCGATAAATGAAAATTATGGTTATGTGGTTCTGCACACAGTCCTATAGCCCGTCAAGAGATCATCTCTTCTCTGAACATTAAAATTGGGGGGTGTCAATTTAGAATTTTGTGGAAGAAGGTAAAAAGCTGGGAATTAATTATGGATGTTGGTTTGAATCTTACATCTCATATTGAAATTTGTATCCGATAAGTTTTTACAAACCGTCGCTGTATTTATTAAAAAAAATGTGTGTGTAATTATAGTGAAGTGTAGTGGTAGAAGTGTATAAAGTTACTTTTCGGCGCTAAGTCCTGCAATACTAAAGTATGTTAATGGCTGGAATACCGAGTGCGTACAAGGTTTGATATTAGGTACCTTTCCGCCCATTAATTGTAAACACAGAACTTTAACATGTGGTTTTTTTTTCTTATACTACGGTTATCTAACTATATAACACAGGTATGTATTAAATGTTTAGTTTTAGTTTTAAAATAATAGTAATTAGTCGAGATTCTATTCTATTTGACATTTTCGCAGGTTACAAATAATCTAAAAAGAAATACTAATGTGAATTAACATTAAGAGGAAAATTCATACTTACAAACTGTTTTGGATAAGTAGGTATGTTATTAAAAATTAATATCATTTAACTGCATATTTAAATTATTATAGATGTTCGGAAATATAAATAATCTCATCACAATTGCTTTGTATTTTGGTCTAATAAAAGGTATATAAATTTTTAGCAAATTGAAATATTACTTTAGATACAGATTTTCTACTTTATTCTTAGTTATGTTATGATAACAAAATAAATATAACATTTATACTGAAAACGTGAGGTTCTGTTCGAAATTTTTAAACAATAGTACCTCTTACAGTAGCGCAAATGTAAATATTGTACTTCCAATGAAAATAATGAATTTAAATCTAATATGAAAAATGTAACATATCATCAATAATATTTGTTTCAAAATAACAATTATAAATTATAATTAAACTTAGATACTTGAAATTTAGTAACAAGAAAAATATTTGAACTATTTCAAATTGGAAAAATTATAGAAAAATATACCGCGTAATAAAAAATAAAATTTTTTAAATATTAAATTGTAATTGTTTAGTATATGATGAAATATCATTTTGCTAAATTATAGTAGTTTTATGGTGATAAATGTGTTCTTGTGTTGTATTTGTAATTATTAATTCAAACAAATTTAAACTTGTGATGTACCACAACTGGTACATCTGTACCTATCTTATTTTATAAATCAGAAGGTGGGTTGAATTGAAACCATCTAGTAAATGTGGCTGTTGTATATTTTGATAGTAGAAATAAGGTGTGCTTGGAGATAGGTTGTTAAGAAAATAATTGAGAGGGTTGTTGATTTTTGATATTTTAGAAAAGAATGACTGCATTATTTTGTCTGATGAAATAACATAGAATAAAAAGGTAAAGTTATATATTCACTAATTGTCTTTTTCTTTCAGTACAGTTCGCGTGCCCAAAGAATGCCTCGTGTCGCTCATGGATGTTCGTGCATTCGGCCTCACTCGTTAACGCAATAGCGACTGAAAGCATTACCAGTGGCGTCGGTGTCGCGTTTTCAATTATTCGTTACCAAACCACAAGAAATTTTAAAATATTTTATTTATTTGAATTACATATGAACAGTAATAGTTTAAACATTTAGAAAATAAAAAATAACCATGTTGACAAGTAATAAATTCTATATTTGAATTACAAATGAACACAACAATATTTCTTAGGTAATCAATTTTTATATTTCCATACACTTTGGGGAAAAGTTACTCAAACGGCGATAATTACCTACTATAATAATATTAAATACTACTAACAAATAAGTCACACAATCATTCATCACTAGACCAGCCACTTTCAGTTTCTGAATCGTCCTCCAAATTTATCACCAGTTTTTCGACTTGAACGTCAATCAGTATTTCGTTCTCTAAATATTTTTTTTCCTGGTCGATTATCTTCTTACAGCACTTTTGCCAGTTTTCTTGAGTAACAGCCGCTATTTCTTCTTCCAACAATCTTCTAACGTGGTTGAAGTTAAAGGTGGTATTTCTCTTTGCAACATTATTTTTCACTTGAGCCCAAATCAACTCAATCGGGTTTAAGTCCGGCTGATAGGGAGATAGTCGCAGCACCGTATGTCCTTCATTACTTAATAATCTTGGTTTTCCCTCTTCTGTTGGACCTTCACCCTCTTTAATAATATTTGCCACTGATCTAACAGACACTTTTGTTGCTCCAGACAATATTATGATCTCAACAAAGGGGTAACTGAATTATAATATTAATATAACTTGATTTGAAGATAGAAGGTTCTTTTATAATTTGAACTAGATAATAATTGAAATGAGTATATGATTTATATTACAATACCATGGTAAGAGTGATTATTCCATAAATTAATATCAATGATAATTTGAAAATTAGTATTACATCACAATCTTGCTCTGTAATGTAGAGAGAGATCTCTTGATTTCGTTTTTAATATATTTTATTTTGACATTCATATTTTAAGATGGATGTTCCCTTGTAAATGTAGTGGAAGCGTAAAACGGCTCTAGGGTAAAACTGACATAATGTTGACCTAGGGCAGATAACCGGTGCAACACTAAATTATGTTTTATCGTTGGAACACTATGTGCGTGACTATCATGAAATGGTTCGTTAATTGTAAATGTAGACCCTTAACATGTGATGTTTTCCTTATGCTATTAGCTAACTTTATAACTTGGTGATCACCATTTATGAAATACAGGCCTATATTACTCTATCAGTAGATTGATTTATTAAGGTTATAGTAGGGTGATAACAATTTAACCTTGCAATAATAGTAGAGTCTGAATACGTATTGATCTAGGTATTTATAATTAATACTGATACCTTATTTATGTTGTTATTCTTGTTGTAAAAGGCGATGTTGTTTTTCTTTGTAGTTCTTTTCCTCAATTCCCAATAAAGATAGCAGAACTACATTGCACTTGCTTATAAATTTATATACTGTGTTTTATTGTGCTATTTTTATTTTATCCTCCCTTAGATACCGCACCACATATATCCCGTAACAACTCTTTTACACAATGTAAGTGGTCCTACCTGGTTTTTCATGACGATCTTTTGGCTTAAATAAGTCCGCGCATTAACTTTGTCCTTGCATTGTGCAGTCGTTAGACTGGCCTGGGCACATTACAAACTGTTCATTGTGTAAACATCTTCAACATAAATAATACAGTTCTAATGGCAGTATTTAATTGTACCTTACAGTATCATATTAGATAAAAAGAATGTAAATTGTGAAGGTACTGAATTAGTAAATATTCACCCAGGTTAGTGAGCAAATCATTTCATATCAATTTGAAAAATCTGGAACACTGGCACTCTGGCAGGATCTGTAACAAACAAAATACACCTACGTACAACAGAAAATAATAAACACCGAACGCGTTTCGATAGCTACGCTATCATCATCAGCAGTCGACTAGGCTAGTCGATGATGATAGTGTAGCTATCGAAACGCGTTCGGTGTTTTTTAATTTTGTGTGGTACGTGGGTGTATTTTGTTTGTTAATTCATATCAAATTTAAAAATTATTTATTGGCCATATATGGAATTTGAGCGACAATTGTCATTGTTATGTATAAATTGTGAGCGAATAGGAGGGTTGAGGTTAGATGGGTAAAATTTGGTTAAAAGCCAAAATGGTTGTTAAAGGCCTAAAAATGATTGTAAGGGTAGTTTAGAGCGATTTGGTGGTAGTCACGTTTTTCGCTTATTATTTAACCCGGTTTTGATTTAGGATCAGTTTTAAAGTTGTATCGTGTTAAAGGCTAATAATAGAATCCGTTTAACCTGAGTTTGCACACTCGCTCCATTTTAGGTTCGAGTTTTGGACAAAAAAACGACTTGCGTTTTTTGAAGGATTCTGTATTTAGGTGACCCAAAGAACCTATATTTTAAATTTCAGAGTCGGGATGCGCAAGATAAGGAAGATAACTCTTATATCTTGAAAAGTGGAGGGGATACAAAAATCATGTTTTAGCGTTTGGTCCCAATCTACATTTGTGCAAAGTATCGAAAAAATCGGTCGGTGGTAAATAACGAAGAGATATCAAGAGATGCGCTAAGCCGACTTTCCTCAGAAACGATTCTTAAAAAAAAAGAAAAACCACCCCCAAACCATCACATGTGCATGTTCCATTATCCCGAATGAGATAGGAATGTCGCGACGCCCCCGACCCTCCCCTCTCGTTTTCCTCCGCTCGCGAACTTACGGCGCGACCTTGACTCTCACGTCGGACCGTCGGCAAATTTTTCTTTCGATCCCTCGCAAACGCCAGCAATGCAATCTCAAAAGGGGGAGACGCGGCAACCGAATGCATTTTCCTGTCGATACGGTACCAGGCACGTTTCCGAGATTCCGAATTTAAGACTTTATTTTATAGTATCTATTTAAATAAGCGCTATATATGTCCAACGTGAGAGTCAAGGTCGCGATATTTAGTGGACATAACTAATAAAGTTCTGAAGGCCTTCGTTCACATCGCGACTCATATAAGGTGAAGTATAACTGGGTATCTTGTGTGTATATATGGTAATTACAAGATTTCAGCAGTTTTATAATCTGTGAGGAATATATTGAATAATAGGTGACCTAGACTAGACTCTTGCGTTTTTAAAATATGTCAATCTGCATCAGGTGTAGTACATCACAATACGAGTGGGATTCTAACCCACGTCCTCTTATTTACTAACCAAATGCAGTAAAAACTGGGCTACAAGTGTTATAAATTCTCTTCTCTTGGTGAGCAAAGGACTTCTTCATATTCCATATGTTCATTTAATATGTTTTTTGTAGGATTTTTTTTATTTAATTTAATATAATAACAATGAATATGATACAATTTTCGAATAACTAGCAAAATTTCCTTGTTCGCATCACTCATTCTATACCATTATTGCCATTCAGAAACCATATGTTATTGTTGTAGGTTATGTGATCCTTACCACCATTGAGCTAGTGTAGGGGGAGATGTGGAAAAACATACTACCTTTCAACCTACAAACTCGAAATAAAAAGAAATCAAATAATTTCAATAATAAATAAACCCTCATATGCAGGTTAGCAGACATTTAGCTGCTAACTTGAAATAAAAAATTCCAAAGCGGCCTATTTCGATAAAAATATCGATAATACAGTTTTTATACTTATTTGGCTTTGTCTTAAAAAAACTTTATAAAAAAAATTCACGTATAATTAAATTATCTTTTAAAATAGTGTTTGGACACTTTCCTATAAAGTTAATCGTTATTCGTAATCGTAATTGTATCAAAACTTACACAGAACATAATCGATATGTTCAGGATCTATATCAAGGTATACCAATGTTTACGAGTCAGAGCAGTTGCGTCAAAACTAACTTTGTTTAATTACCTCCTTTAGAACCCGCCTATTGTGCACGAGAGGATGCAGATAGAACTAATTTAGGTTGACAATTCGGTCCGGTGTTCTCAAATATTTCTGACATTGAACATTTGATATAACACATGTTTTCTATTTTGTTTACTTAAATTTTATGAGTGTGATAAAATAAGCATAACCCCTGAAGCTGAGATTTGGCAGTTGTCATACTGTTATTTTTCACAATCTGACAACATCGGCGTCCTCTGACAGTATTAATATTAGTGATGCAACTGCTCTGACTCGTGAAAATTACTATATTTTTATATTTTTGAAATATGCAGCTGTTTTAGAAATATTTGATTAAAACCAAAAACGGTGACTAACTTAGCTTCCTCTCCGCCACTGATTTTTTCCCAAAATCGAATCAGCCCCAGAAGACATGAAATGAAGTTTAGACTTAGATACAAAATGTTACGTAAATACACACACACACACACACACGCACGCCCGCTTGCTTGTGCCTCCACCCGCCTTCCTAAGTGT
>JARFJB010001138.1:4642500-4732500 GCA_036346205.1 Vesta saturnalis | reverse complement strand
AAGCCCTATTAGTACATAGCCTACGATAAAACGTTTAGGTAACAGCCCGAGGAAGAGCTTGTCTAATAATTTTTGCAATAGTCGCAATAGCCACTTTTACGTTGGTTGTTGTAACTGCGTATTTTGCTACAACTTTTTCTAAATTCGGAAAAATTATGATCAGAATGGTAGTAGTGTTTTTCATGCGTTTCATCAGTAAATTAGCATACATGATTTGCGACGGCACAATTTTTATTTTCAACTCATTGCCACTTATGAGTACCATTTTGTAATTTACGAGTGCAATCATCTCAATTATTTACGTTTCCCAACGTATTCATCTGTTCGTCGACATCATTGTGCTAAAAGGTGCAACCTATATGTGAAGGCGTGGCCTCCTTTTCATACTTTTAATAAAGTCTCGACATATGAACGGTACACACATATTATTCAGTTGCGACACCAGCTTCTGAATTAAGTAAACTTCCATGTGAGAAAACAACGAATATACAACATGTGTCTTGTGTTACAACGTATATAATTGTTTCCATTTCCGGACACTACAGTTTATATTTGTGAATCATCGATCGCAACTGATAAAGTCTTGTAAAATATCCATTCACCGCTCTAGATACTAGGTACTAGAAACGCTATTATTTTGAAAATATATTGTTGTAAATTTTTTCCTGGCAGCTACGGCCTTATCAGCTCTCTGCAGTAGCCACTGATTATCAATGAGCATACACTCTTCTTTTATAACCCAAGTCCTCCATTAATTTATCGATTTTTTCGTGGGTTATGTTTAAGGTTCCTGGCGGCTTTGTGAAATCTTTCTTCAAATTACTTCTTAATCAGTCGATCTTTTATGACATCTTTAATGACGTTGGTCTCCCGGTTCATCACTTATTTTACAATGGCGTTAGCACTAGACTTGAATAACCGCATTATAATTTTAAAGATACCGCCCAACTAGCCTCCTGTTCAACCCCCCTCTGTGAATGAAAGCTATTCCGTCATCGGTGGATTCATACAATATTGTTGATAAGCACAAGCCATTATTGCATTTTAAAGTGTAATTTTAAACACAACGTTCCGAACTTGAATGACATGGACCGTGTCCGCATTTATATGAATGTCAATGTTTACAAATTATAGCGACAGGACCGGTATGTAGTGTGTTGGTGAAAAGACACCCGTAAACACAGCTTTTGGATTTAATATTTAAGGTCCCCATGTGGTTGTGTCATCCCCTGCAATTTTAAATTCAATGACGTCACAGTAAACAAAAACTTGCGATAGTAAACCTGTCGATATACTGGCCGGGTGTGGTCGTATTGTTTCCAATAATTTTTTTCGGTCGATAACCCAGATATAAGCCCAAACATTGTGAGAATCCGAATAGTCAAAACGTTGTTTTCAAGTTATAGTGGTGACTTTAGGATTATGATATTTGAGTGGTAGCAAATTGCCTATTAGCTCGTGTTTATTTATTGGGGTATTAGTTTCGTCAATGGTAATTAATAATAATATTCCCCGAAGTGCAACCTAGCACATATCACACATCTTCGATGTAGGAAATTTTCTCTGCATCTCGTTGAAAAGAAAGAGTGGATTTTTAGTATTAGTTCTAGTATATTCTTTCGGCGTTGGTTAAATTCCATAATTAATTAAAATGTTCCTTTTACTTACTGCAGCAAAAGAACAATAATAGTGAATTTCTGATACGTCGACATCCTACGAATCAGTTAATATTTGTTTTGGCAGTTTTGGCAATTTTACATCATATTGCTAGAGAAAATACGTCCTGAAACTATTGCTTAATAAGGTTAGTTAAAACTCGTCAATCATCTATATTTTGTTCACTTTTAACGCCAGAACTCAACCATTAGATTCATCACTGCACCCTCGCTCCTTAGCAAATCATGGTCAGGGAAAAATAAACAATACTTGTTCAAGTACCAAGTATTGTATGCTCTGCTAAAATCTTGTCCACAATAGATTGGGTGTTTTTATCTATCGGTACAATTGTCATTCTTCTTAGTAAAGGTGCCCTCAATACCTTCGTTATTCAGATCGATTATTCGGTACACAGGCGGCCTTCTTTTTATCACTTCACACATTGTGAAAACTTCCTCATCCGAATTCGTTTCATATACCTTCTCATAGATATATTTCATTCTGGAAATTCTGACATAGGTACTCACCGACTTTATGTTTAAGTTGACGGACTGCACCTAAACCTTCACTTCCAAAACGTTTTTATCATATACAGCCATATGCGGTAGCTTGATAATGAAGGGTGTCTAATGTTCGTATGGAGTTATATACAGTATGCGGATGTTACATGTAAGTTAAGAGAGGATGTGTTTCCGTGCAAGCGGAATTGGTACCAGGCGCTTCTGCCATTAGTAATATATAGTCGGTTAACGGTATCGGAAACTGGCATAATCTTTAAAGAGTATATGATAGCTCTGAAGAGATGCTGCGTCGGAGGCATACGAAGAAAACCCAAACAATAACTTTTTCATTAGAAAAAGTGCTCTACAGAAGTTTTTAAATCTTGACCTCAACAATAACCAAAATTTACGTATTGTATTTATTACTATTACGAAACATACTCAATATTCATCAATCTTAACTTGAAGATTAATTATTACGTGATACATGTCCTTAAAAGTATCCTCCAACTAGGTATTATCTTTAGATGTACTTTTAAGGATCAGCACAGAAGTATTTCGGAAATATACTACATCGGAGCTCTTTCGTGCTGCCTGACAGCTACTGATATAACTAAATCCACTATGTAGGGATACTAAATGGAAATTGCTTTAAATAATTTTATACAGCTGTGGACATATGACAGCATCGGCTATGCAATAGTACCAATATTAAACTACACCGGAGTAGTAATTTTAATAACTTGCAGCAAATAAAATAAGACTGGATTTCCTATATAATTGTACTAAACAGAGACGACGTGGAGTCTATAATACATCGGAAATGTAATTTTAACGAATCGTGATAGCATCGAAAATATAAGAAAATCGGAGAAGTAATAGTTCCAAAATAAAACTGCAGCGGACATATACTACACTGAAGCTGTAATTTCAATGAAGCAGGACAGGTACGGAAATATAACTGCATCACATAAGATATGATACCAAAAGAAAACTACGTTAAAGATTTACTACGTTAAAGCCGTCATTTTAACGAAGCGTGACAGGTAGGGAAATATGACTACATGGGGTATGTGATAGTAGTAAAAAGCGAAAGTTCTTCAGGAATATACTATATCAGAGATGTAATTTTAACGAAACTTAGGAGCATTTACCTAGATAGCATGTAAGCTTAGAGAAAGTCTGATTTTTGTTTCTTTTGCGCTTACGCAAGTCATCTTGCAATGCAAGACAAACACAAGCTTACATTTCGCTTGAAGTTTATTTGCTAAACTTTTTCAAGCTTGCAACAACCTTGACATGCAAACAAAATGTAGAATCTCCACCCACAGATTTCTTACATCCATTCCCTAAAATCACGTGCGCATATGTTTACACTGGCGGTTGGTTTCGCAACTGTCCGTTTTAAACACCCGTTTAATTGTGAATACAACGTTTTATGACTGTACATTGAATATTTTTAGTTGAGTATAAACACGTGTTTTGCAATGTTATAAGAAGGTAACGTGTGCTTTTAATTAAATGGTTATAAGTAAGAAGAAAAAGTATATAATAAGTAATTTTTTTGTAACTGTATTGTGTTTTAATACTATATAAGTAAATTTAGTATTGTATGCAGTGTTTCCAAATCACAAACTATTGTGTGGTAATAACGTGGGAAACTCGACAGCGTATCTTATTTGTTTTTTTATTGATTTTAATTTTGAACTACAAATGATGATTAGTAATTTATTGCAAATGACATTATATATGAATTTAGTGCTATGCTAATTTTTTATTTAACTGGACATTATGCATGTTTTTTAAACATTTTATCTGTTTACAGTGGCTGCTCGAAAGCTATTTAACAAAGGTGGTGACATATTGTGTAGCTAATTACAATCAAAGCATGCCAAAATCGAAGGTGTGTACAATGTGATTGTGACCGTCTGTTAGAAGTATCTCGAGAACGAAGAAGGCTATTGAACTGAAAATTTATATTATTTTATTTTTATATTTATTTATATAAAGGGATGAGATCTACTTCAAGAAAATATTTTTAGAATGGTGGCATTTCCGGGTGTACCAGAAGTTGACCCCAACTTTGTTATTTTAAATGGAAAGTCCCCATTTTCAATTTTTTTCGGATTTTACCGACGATTTGAAGGTGAGCTTACTCAAAACTTCCTATACGTAAAGTTGATATTTTCCAAGATATTAATTTTTTTCCGAAAATTTGGTCAGAAAAGTTGGGTAACGTAAAAATGATATCTTGGTTATTATTAGTTATAGGATTCTACATTATTCATATAACTAAGACAACGTATTGAAGCTATCGATCATAATCCAAATCTCACACAGCTAAATTTTTAACTAACCTAATCTGTCAACCACACAGAAAGAGGCATAACTATTTTTTTTAGTGGCATGGTACCTATTTAATTAAACCAGTCGATGGAGGAAAGAAATGCGAATCTAATGATGTATGATGTTCCTATACTCAAAGTGTAAGATTCTTTCGATTTGAGGTTTTTTCAATGGTAATTGGAGCGTTGTCACCTTGTATTAGGGTTGGGCGGTTGACAGTCGCCGAATAATTTATACAACAAATTATGACAAGTTATCAACGTCGTTAGTGTTTGATTATCTATTATCAGAAAATGGCAAATAATAATTACTCAAACTAAGAGAATAATTCGCAGAACATCCAGAAAATTTAATGAATAACATCCCGAATCACTACCAATGAATCCACAAAATTCAAAAGATTGCAATGCAATTTCCGTACATTTGGCAACCGACGTGCAGAAGAAAATTACCCAAACGTATAACATCAAATGAAGATAATGAGATTAATGTTTTGGCCTATTTTCACGTCAATCCAAATTCTTCGATTCGTTTTGCGACGGGGAACTTGGGCATTTCCTACAGTTCTGTTCGGCGGATATTAAAGAAACATAAATTTCGCAACTTCAAATGAATCACTGTTCAAGAACTTTACCCCCACGATTCAGCTCAAAGAATTGCATTAAAGTGAAATGACATTAGTGCGCATACAGGAAGACCCTCAATTTTTAAGCATAACTATTTGGAGTGATGAAGCAGAATTTTCAAAGGAAGGGATTTTTAATCGTACAAACCCTCACTTGTGAAACAATTAAAATTACCATGTGGTACGAAGGAGAAATTTTCAATATAAATTTAGCTTTAACGAGTTATGCTTGTTACTGGACAATAAATTTTGATATAACATTTACGACGAAAATTTGAACGGAGCAAGATATTTGGAAATTTTGAAAAATGCAGTAACTTCTTTGTTTGATAATCTACCTCTCAGCCCGTATTTTTCATGTTAGTAACAACTGGATGGGGCTCCAAGTCATTATGCTGAGCCAGTTAGACAGTTAGTAGTGAACTATATCAAATGTTTAAAGATAGGTGGATAAAGCATTTAGGTCCATGGAATTGGCCCGCGCGGTCTTGCGACTTGACACCTTTGGACTTCTATCTTTGGGGTCGTATAATGGATGAAGTTTATTTAAGCCCGGTGAACAACAGAGAGGAACTGCTGGATAGAGTTACGACAGCGTTTAATGGTTAGAATCCAAATGAAGTTACAAGAGCTATTACACGCGCGGTACATAAAAGAATTTTGAAGTGCTTGTAAGTCAATGGAGAACACATTGAACAATTTAATTAATCTAAATTTACTTAATGATTAACTATTGTTAACTATAAGGTGGCGACGCGACGCTCCAATCATCATTGATAACATAAAAAAAACTCAAATATCCAAAGAACCTTACACTTTGAATATAGGAACATCATATATCATTAGAAAAAAATATGCAAATTATTTACAATTTTTTTTAAGTTCATATTTAAAGTAGTTAAAAATTAAAGATACTGTTTAAACGAATGCTGAAAGTTATAAATAATAATAATATTAGAGGAGTAAAGTCGAACCAGCACATCCACGTGGTACTCCCCGGGTACCCCTAAGGTTGGTTGCAGATTGTTTGTCATCGCTTCGTTCCTATGTCCGTTGGCCATATGTGTGTCATTGGAGAGTAAACTTCATTACCAAATCCGAAATCTAAAGTGTACGACTGCATGGCTATACGTAGTTAGTCGCTAACGGGGCCCTCGAGATATCTGGCTGCCTCTCGTAAGTAGTTAAGCCTTGCCGCAGTATGGAAGCAGTTCTACCGTCGACATTTATTTCTTCTCTCACTTGTGGGAATAATATGAGTGTGCCTTAGTTATCTAATGAGAACCCATCCTCAAAAATGAGCGCTGAAGGTGGACAGCGTGACCAAACTGCCGTAAAAGGTAGACAGGAAAAGGAGTCCTCGTGGTCCCGGTTTCCGTACCTAGAAAGAAAAGAACATTTTATAAAAGTCAGCCATTTTCTAATATCAAAGTCTTTATTTGGTTTGATTGGGGATGTTAATAATATTAAAAAAGTAAAAGGAAAGTTCTTAGTAGAATGTAAATCAAGACTACAATCAAATAAATTACTAACTGTAAAAAGATTAGCAGAAATGAATGTGGAGGTACCACCTCGTCCTACTCTGAAACAGTGCAAGGAAGTTATTTACTGTCCCGTCTTATTACATTCTACTCTAAAGGAAACAAAAGAAAGTCTTAGTCACGAATCAGTAACTGACGTCCGAAGAATAAGAGTTAAAAGAGTATGGGTGGATACACCCAACCAAATCCTCACATTTGGGAAAGACATTCTACCCAAGACTATTAAGGCAGCTATGTACCACCTAAAGGTCAGGACATACGTACCAACACCACTCAGGTGTTTTATAATTGTCAACAGTTTGGGCATACCGCACTGGTATGCAAAAATCAAAAGATGTGCGTATGTAGTAAACCCCTTCACGATGGCACTGTGTGTAACAACCCAGAACAATGTCCAAATTGCAAGGGTGACCATTTAGCTGTTTGGAAAGGTTGTCTTAAATTCAAAAAAGGAATCAAATTAAGGAAATAATGGTTGCAAACAAAGTAACTTACCCGCAAGGTAAGCAGATGGAGGGATCAGCTGTTACCAGTCAAGCAACCTTCGCTCAAGTAACAGCTGCCTGCAACAGTGGTGTTACGGCGAATAGCATAATTCCCGAAATTAGAAAAATAATTAAAGAAGAAGTAGCCTTACACCATAAATATACAATAAGCACAATTCCACACTCCCTTCAAAATTCTGAAATAGTTATAGAAATTAAAAAAATAATAAAAGAAGGATTAAATACATTACACGATGCTCCATCTACAACGTCTATCTTGACAGACGTGGAATGCATGGATGCAGAATCTCGTAGCGAAAAAAGGAAACCTAGCCTTAGCTGCTCTTCACCTTAGGTGTGTGGCGAAGATACGAACTCCATTTTGGAGTTTATAAACCCAACCACCCGCAAAAAAGAAGAAAGTCGGTCGACCTAGAAGCAAAACTAGGAAATATAGTGCTGGTCAAGACCAAAAGTGATATTCGAATTGTGATATTTTTATTTGTTAAATCGATCTGTGACATATTTGTGTTTGCCTACCAATATACATGTAAATTTGTCCGTTGTCATATAGTATTTATTTTTATTTATTATTTATTTATACAATGTACATGTTATTTGTCGGTCCTCATATAGTATTTATCTTCATTTATTATTTATACAATTTTAACATTTTACATTCAAATTTCTGCAGTGGAATGTCAACGGCTCGATTGAACGATCGGTCAGACTTAAACTGCTCCTAAGCAAAGAAGATCCAATAGCGATCAGCTTGCAGAAAACGTATTTCAAAAACACCGATGAGTATAAACTCAGAAATTATGGGTGTGTTCGATTCGATGTTTCACGCACTAGTAGGACGAAAGAAAGAGTCGTCATTTTTTTACATAATGGCTGTTTATTTAGTCCACTAAAATGGAAAACAAAGATCCAAGCAGTTGCAGTAAATATTCGCTATCCAGTGAATATTACACTATGTAACATTTACCTACCAGATGGTAATTGGATAAAAGAATGAATTAAAGCAACTGATAAACCAATTACCACAGTCATTCTTTTTACCAGGAGATTTCAATTCACATAGCGCACTGTGGGGATCTACAAAGCAAGACTCTTGAGGAAAAGAAATAGAAGCTCTCTTGAATGAAACAAACATGGTAATCCTAAACAATGGAAAACCAACACACATTAATACCAAATCCAACAGCTTTGGCGCAATTGATATCAGCTATTGTACATCACGGGTAGCACTTAATTATACCTCGGATCAAATACCTGATCCTTATGGAAGGGACCATTTTCCAATAACTGTTTCGATCGAAAAAGAAATAAATGATCTAATTCCCATAAGGAAATGGCTGTCAAGACAGACGGACTAGGCAAAATTTGTAACGAGTGTTCCTCCTATAGTAAATAATTTTACAACATCCATTATAGAAGCAGCAAAAAGGTCTACACCACAAAGTAAGAGAAACCCACAGAAACGTGCAGTTGATATTGCAAATGCTATATGAAATAGTAAAAAGGAGCTTCAAATAAATTGTTTTTGTCCTTGTTTCAGGTGCTAGAAGTTCACAAACCTGCTGATTTCCTTATAACAGATGATATTATGTTTTAAACAAGTGTTTTAAAACATAGAAATAGAAGGCCGTTCAGAAAGCTTACAGAAATGAAAACCATCCACTTCCAAGGAGAAAATTTAAAGATTTCATTTTAATATGACCTTCACCACACCATACAATGTATTTAACATGGTTTCTAAAGTAAAATAACCAAATAAATTTTAGTTTTTATATTCCAACATGTTCTTGTCATTTTTAAAAATTTTCTAAATTTCCCGCTTTACATATTTTTAAGTAGCGTTGAGCACTGTTTTCCAAGTGACTGATGACCTTCATTTTTTGGCCCTTTGCTTCTTTTATCAAATGGAAAAGAATTAGGGGGTCCCTTGGTTTTTATATTCAACTGGAGTTTTTGGCATAAGATCGTGGACCACGCATATATATATATATATATATATATATATATATATATATATATATATATATATATATATATATATTTCTATTCAGATTTCCACAAGTACTAATGTTTAAACAAGACATTTTTCTTTGAAACTTGTGTAATTAAACGCACAAATTAATTCAACGTTTCGGGAACGTGCTTTGTTCCCTTTGTCAAGAATTTATTTTGTCAAAATAAATTCTTGACAAAGGAACAAAGCACGTTCCCGAAACGTTGAATTAATTGTGCGTTTAATTACACAAGTTTCAAAGAAAAAATGTCTTGTTTATATATATATATATATATATATATATATATATATATATCAATAACTAGAAAATAATAATAGATAAATTACTTGGTTCAGGTGAGAGAAATCCTAGTTCCATCAGGCTTGAAGTTGTAAAGCCATAAAAAACGACCATTTAATTATAATTGGATATATTTCAGTTGACAATTTCAACCTTCATCAGAATATTAAAATTTAGGTCAGAATTATGGTGATCATATAAAGAAATACATTAAAAAAGGTAAACATCTTCACTTAATATATTGACTTTTTAAACTGGAAAAATTTGAACGTTCAAATTTTTCATTTTTCATATCTTTCATAACATTTTTTGGTGCAAAGCATTTGTTAAAATGTCTACCAGTGACGTCCGTACGGTATTTGAACTGAATATTATTGAAGAAAAAAATAGCACGCCACTGCTTTTTCTGGAAATATTTTTAAAGCTCCATTTAATTTAGAGCAAATTTGATCCCTTGACTTTTCTCCGTACGACGCACCGTTTTCGCGTAAAAAAATAAAAACTATTTTCATGCATGGCCAAATTGCTAAAATTTTAATTAATGTTAAATTTCAGTGGCAAAACTTGTAAAACGGTAATTAGAGTTAACTCAATCACTAAAATGGTACATCCTTTTACAAAACTATTCTTTATTAACTAAGTTCGTAAATAATTTTACAAAAACTAGAATTCACAACTTTCATTACCTCAGTGGCGTTGCTTATGAAATTCGTATTAGCTCGAAAGTTTCACAGACTTGCTCCATGCTTAGAATTAGTTCTTGCCTTGTATCAACTGGTGTCGAATAAACGCGGTTTTTCAAATAACCCCACAAGAAGAAGCTGACACGGGTGAGGTCAGGGGAACGTGGCAGCCAGGCTCTAGCTCCTAATCGTCCAATCCACCGTTCAGGATAATTATTATTGAACCACTCACAGTTTACAAGCACAAAATGAGCGAGAGCCCTATCCATTTGAATCTAGATTTCGTTTCTAAGATTTAGGGGAATATCTTCTAAATATTCAAATAACTAATTTCGCAGGAAATCATGAAATATTTGACCATCTAGGCGTGGTGGTAAAATATGGGGCACACAAGAAATTCCATTATTACACCACACCAAATATTAACAGAAAATACGTGTTGAAATGCTCTGGTGCATACAATACGTGAATTCTAATGGGTCCAGATTCGTAAATTGTGGTAATTTACTGAGCCGCTTCATATAAATGTAGCTTCGTCAGTCCATAAATTTTTCTTTGAAAATTTGAAAAGTTCTCATCTTCCTCTACTTTGCGTAAAACCAATTACAAAAACTAACGCGTTTATCGGCATCACCAGGTTACAAATTTTGAACTGGCTGCATCTGTAATGGCTTCCTGTGATCTTGCCTCACAACGCGACGAACCTTATTTTTAGAAACAAAAACGGCGTTGCCTTGTAAATGGTGAGCAGTTCTTCGAAGGCTTAACGTTCTATTGTTGTCAAACCTATTTAAAATTACGTTTCGATGTCGTTCATTTCTCCGAAATTCCTGAACATTAAATGTGTTTTAATGAAGACTTGTTTGCAAGGTAATCTTCTATTTGGAAATCGTCGTTGGTATTCCCGTACTGCTGCATTTGCATTTCCGTTACATACAACATAAACGAATGAATATCAGCATACTCAAAGTTACTAAATAACACTATTTTCAAATTTCTAGTTGGACTGATAATTATCTTTTTTGTACAAACTGCAAGTATCTGAAGTTTATTTACAATAATTTACTTCTAAAAACTCATCTGTCATACTTTAAAAACATGTAGCAATTGTTCAATTGTCATAAAAATGCAGTCATGGCATACCAAGATTCAACAGTAGAGGAATGACGGTCAATACAGTACACACGTTGTTCAGAGATTATGAACTCAAACGGAATGCAAGAAATAAATATCGGAAACCTATTTTTTTTCTTAAAAATTTAACACTCTGTATTTTGAAAACGAAGCAATTCTCGACATATGTTTATATAGGAAATTAGGGCTTATTTTGGACGCATAATACGCTGCTAAAGTTTGGACAGTGCAATTCATGATACCCTGTAAATAGTGACGATTATGGAGAAAAATGTTGATCTCGAGGTTTCAGTTCAGCACTTTAAAAACCATTTTCGACTTGGTGTCTGTAGCCACGATCACTTAAAAAATACGTAACCGTTTGAATGAAATCCTATATTTAGAGTTATTTTTAAAACATCTCGGTTCTATCAAATTTTGGTTAAAATCTATTTACAAATAAAGGTACTTTATGGAAGGCGCTAAAGCACAATTTGTGACTATCTCGGAAAACTACTAGCTTTATTAAAACGAATTATTAAATATAATTCATTATTAAATACAACGTGATCAATCTCAAATGTACTGTAGTGGTATGACAAAAATCCCTAGTTGTTAACATTGTTGTGTTTTGCAGTTGGCTGCTTTGGATTTTAGTGTAGTTTTAGTCGTTTTAGTTTATGTCAGTTTATGTCATATTATACCTTCGTTTTTCACTTTTGTATTTTCTTGAGTTATTTACAAACTGTTTATATCAAGACAAATTATATATTCTGAATTTCAAATTGTGATATCGAATTTAATCGTCATGCCGTTTTCAAACATGTACTATAAATTTTATTTAATTATAATAAAATTATAACAAGATTCATTATTTTGTAATGATGTAATCCAATCATTAAATAATATTTTATTTATTTTGTTGTATTTTATAGGGATGCAGTCTAATCAAATACAAAATACTCATTATTTAAATTAAGATAATATTTTATAATATGTATAAGTTAATGACCTTCATACAGATTTGAAACTGATCGTAGTTTTTACTCGAACCATGCTCTAGAGTAGCTAGAGCAATACAGCTTCTTACCAACCTATCAGTGGTACTAACTTAAATATTTTGATCACGTGGTATACACTTGAAATTGATCACTCGTTAGGTTTCCTTAATAATTTTTTTTGTAGAATCAATATAAGCCCTAACATTTAAAAAGGGTTCTTAAAGTACACTATAAGCACGATTTTAAAGATAATTCAATTTTAGATTAGTTTCTCTTATACAGCTTTTAATATGCAATTTTAATATTGAAGATAATGTCAAACCAAAGATTATGTATAGGTATTGTAATTATAGTACAATGAGAAAAGTGTTTAGTAAATAAATAAATTTAGCCAGGCAGGATGTATGTAATATACGTATATTACTTTTTCATAATACAAGTATTTGTATACATGTATATACTGAATAGTTACATCTGTTTTGCACATTTAATGTATCGCATGATTAACCCTTGCCAATGATGGTCCGCTAACTGTATTTTCAAATTTACCGCGCATAACAGACTACCGCCATCTTGGTTAGGGTGATCGAAGTTAATAGTCAGTTGTTTACAAACGCTCATGCGAATACAAGTGTTATTTGGTGAAAATAAACCATAAAGTTAAAACTGGTAAGTTTTGATATAACAAAGTAGCTTGACATGATGTTAGGTAACTTTTTTTATGCTCAGCTAGAATCTGCTTTTGTTACTGCAGTTTGAAGGAACTGTTGCGTGTTAATTGCTGGCCACAAATTGAGGTTATGGCAAAGACCGAGGGAACTTGGGATTTTTAAATGACTTACGCAATGTTGCCTATGATGGACCCTTTAACTGTGTCCTATGATGGACCAGGGGCCCATCATTGGCAATGCTCTAATTATATCTTTTGAATTATTTTTCTTTCATTTACAGGATATGGCATCCAAGAAAAGACAACAGTGAAACGAGCATGACATGCAATAGGCTATCCGCAACGTGCTGCAAAGGCCTTCGATGTACCCAAAACAACCTTACGAAGGCGTTCGGCTAAACAGGGCAGTTCCAAGGGTTATTTGAGAGGACGAAGAGCAACTTTCCCTAGAGCCATCGAAGAGGAGATTGGAAGTCATATAATTGATATGGAAACACGGTTTTTTGGACTAACATCTAAAGATTTACGTCGGATGATATTTAAAGTAGCCCAAAAGATGAAACCAAACATGGGTTTAATTGTGAAATAAAACTGGCAGGTTGGAAATGGGTTAGGGGATTCCTAAAGCGCAATCCACGAATATATCTTTGAGAAGCCCAGAAAGTACTTCAATAGTTAGAGCCCAGGATTTTAACAAGCGAAATACTGAAGCCTATTTCGATGCACTATCTAATGTTCTGGAGCAGTACAACTTTCTCCTCGAAAATATATACAATATGAATGAGTCAGGTTTGACTACGGTCCAAAAGGAATGTCAAAAAATTTACGCTGCAAAAGGTCGTAAGCAGGTTGGTACACTTAGGCCGAGTGGGCAACACGTAACCGTAGTGTGTGCAATTAATGCCATGGGCACTTACGTCCCTCATGTTCTTATTTACCCTCGTCAAAGGATGAACGATGAGCTTATGAACGGTGCTCCCGCTGGTAGCATAGCTTTCGCACAAGAAAAGGGTTGGATAACCAGTGCAATTTTTTATAAATGGCTAAAGCATTTTGTAAGGTACGCCAAAGCGTCTAATGAGAATAGGGTTCTTTTATTCCTAGATGGCTACAGTAGTCCTAAGAGCCTTGAATCTCTGCAGTTTGCAGAAGAAAATGGTGTAATTGTGTTTTGCTTTTCTGCGCACTGTGGCTGCATCAAAACCTGGGAAAGGCAGTGACTCAATTCAAAATAGCAGGTCTTCTCAATCAAGCTTGTTCGAAAAGTGCGGTACCATAAAATGCGATAAATGCGTTAAAAAGACCGGCATCTATCCTTTCAATCCTTTTGAGGACCAACAGATAAGCAGATTCCCGAGACACAAGGTGATCTCAGCGAAAACAAGATGGAATTAGACATTCAAGATCAACCAAGCACATCTGGTCATAACTCATCTTCATCGTCAGTTCTCGACATCTCGGTGAAAGAAGTTTTACCTCCCCTCAAGTTGTAGCTATTGGCGATAAAAGAAAAGCCAGCAGACGTGGAAAAACTGGTCATTTGAATTCAACCCCAGAAGTTTATGAACTTAAAGAGAAAGTAATTGAGAAGGAAATAAAGATCAGAAAACAACAAGCCAGAGTAGTAAAACGGCAACTTGTCATTGCAAATGACATCAATTCTGATCAAGATGAATCCGTCTTAGAAGAATTTTTAGGAAAACAAAAGGCGATTCCGATGCTAGTTGCCTATACTGCAATGAGTTACACTCCCAATCACGTGTGAGAGAGAAGTGGATTCATTGTCTCATCCGTCAATCTTGGTGCCAGAATGAGTGAGCTGGTGTTAGCTACTGTTGTAAAAGATTTACCTTCGTTTGTTACACCAAGGGCCGACATGGGCGCATATGTACGAATGATGGACCCCTCCACTATTTTTTAAAAATGCTTATATTATTAAACAGGAAATTAATTGGTAACAAATTCACCTTATACTATAATCAACTTGGAATTAAGTATAAGATCTTCATATAAAGAAATTTAATAACTACAAAACTAAAAAATATATAATGGAATTTCCTTATGGGGTTCATCAAAGGCACATTTCCCCTAGGTATATCACTACATACGCGCGAGAAGAAAGTTATATGTGCTGCCAGATATATATTTTTGTATATATTGTACATAATAAATTACTTCATCTTGGTGTAATGCCAAATAAGGTCTCTTGGGTCGCCATTGAAATGGTCCTAACGTATTCATTACGGGTGCCTTTCACCCCGCCGGCACCGCATACACCTATATTTCATATGAACACTGTAATTAGTATGTAGTACATCGTACTTATTATTCTTTATTACTATGTTCGATTCATTTAGTATAATCTAATCTAATAATAGGTACTCTCTTTTACTAATACTGTAATAATAATAATCATAATAATTATATTAATAATAATTGACAAAACTACTCTACTCACATTTATAGATATAAAATTAGTTTGCTCCATTGCCTCATTTTGCAATGTGCTTACAAAACATTTAATATATGCAGTTAATTTAATTCTAAAGCTTCCCATCTATCATCAAATCTATAAGTAATGTTACAATAATATGAATTACAAACAATTCCACTACAATGCTAGCCAGGCACTACATTGGTATGTTACTGAGTTTCAGGGTGACATGTGTGACGTCCCACATACCTTGTATTATCCAGAGTAATATAACTTTTTTAACAAACGTTTATTAACATTTCGTATATGGTAACTCTGGAAATGTGAGACCAAAACTGTGGTTCTAGAACTACCCAAACATGTCTGCGGTAATATTTAAAACACATTTTTTTTCAACTCTGTCAATGTATGTGGCTTTTATTTGACTTTACATGAAGTTTAATTGCATTCATACATTCGATTGAGAACTTAATGGGTAATTAATTTTCGTGTCTTATTTATATAAAAAAAAAATGTGTTTAGTCACATAAAATCGCCCAAATAGGAATGAAAAAAAATGCTTACATTTTGTCGTACCTACAAATTTAAATTGTTCTTTAAATAATTATTGTTAAATTTGACGTTACTTTCTTTAAAATAAAAAAAATGAGATAAAGGTTTGTTTCAAAGATTTTTTATTTTACATTTCAATTAATTCCTTCTACATAGTGTAATTTAATAGAAGTGTCCTTATACAAAAGGCATAATTTAATCTACAATCACAGATGTGTGACATGACTATATTGTGAACCAAACTTCTACTTTGTAATAAAATTAAGAAATCAATTTTTTTTATCAAATTTAAAAATGTTTAAACAATCATTCTTAATTAAAAAATATTGAGTAGATAATTCATTCAGGTGATGTCAAACTTCCTTATAATCTGGCATCAATGTTATATGACAAAAGTTAAAAATTCACAAAATGTGCTAATGAAACAATTATAATTAGGCAAGCTCTTATTATAATCAACAAATTTTGCTAATACTTCAATATTTTAGTTTTTATTAATTTGATTATATTAACAGTATTAATCAACACATGATCAAAATAAAAATAAATTAAAAGTAGATTAAAATAAGAAAAAAGCTGCAAAAACAGTTTAATTCTTATTTCTTATTTTAAATTTATTATTTACAAAATACTATAAAATGGTTTATAAAGATTTATTACTAAGAACAGTATTTGAAATTTTAGTAATCCCTAAATTAGCTTCGATTCATTCTGTTTCCCCATCCACGGCGATGTTCATCTTTAAATTCATCTTTTGTCTTAACCTTTCTAATTCTTCTGGATCATCATCGTCAATTTTCTTTTCTTTATCTTTTTCATCTTGTTCATCTTTAAATGCAATATCCTCAGAAGTAGCATCTTGAAGGCAAAATGGCTTTTCTTTAACTACAGTAGGATCCGGAAATATTCCATCTCTTACACGTTTATCATAAAATTCCTGAACGGACATCACAGGTAAAGCTGGATAGCCTGCACCAAAAACTGCCTTTTGTACATCATCACGAGTAATAATAACCGGTTTTAATGGAGGTGGAGGTGGCCTTTTTGGTTTTGGTTGTTCTTCTTTGCTCATATTTGCCCTAATTTCTAAAATTTGCTTTTCTGCACCTATACAACCTAATTCATCGATAGCTTCAAAAATAAATAGTTTAATCATAGTAAGAAAGTATTCACGTTTAACATCATCATCAGCATTTTCCATATTATTTTTAAGGTCCTCTAGTTTTGACTTCAATTCTTTTTGTTCATTAAATCTTTGAATCTTTTGTGCTCTTGTAGTTGTAAAATGAACAATTTTCTCCATATCTGGTACTTTTGGATCACATAAACTTAGATTTTTTATTTTAGGTTCATCCGATTTTGGTTTTTGGTTTTTGGTCTCATGTAATCCATAACTACTACACCTCTGTAAAAAGTCTTTATAGTATACTTCTGCAACCTCTGTAATATCTTTTCGGTCTCTAGATGTTAGTTTTAGACATAAAGCTCCTAAAAGTGCAGGTAGTAATAAATATCGCAAATCTTCTGTGGCAATTTCTTCAACTCCTTCATTCGTACTGAACATTCCAGCTAAAGATACAAGACGTGTTGCATTTTCAAATATTTGTATAGCTTTCTTAATGTTAGTCTAGAATCGTTATTTTAATAAATACGAGTTATTTCATATGCAAATATACCTGTACAACAGGACTATTTGTAGGTTCATCAATTTTTCCTAAATTATTATATAAATCTAATCCTTCTTGAAACATGGATGCTAGTGTTTGTGGATTTGAATCGGAGCTCTCTGCGACAGATTCATTACTTGCCATTTTTAATTAATTAAAATTCTTTTAAGCTAAATTTTTCTTTAATTAAATCATAGGAAATAATATGAAAGGTGACGTTACAGCTAAATTTAAAGACAGATGTCGCACCAAATATTTGGCCGTGTCTGCTATCACGCGAGATCACATATACACCGTGTCTCTGTATGTGTGGCTGGGAGGAAACGTGCAGCTTCATTAAAAATTAAAACATCCATCTATGTAAAAACAGTCTTAGTCAAACTTACTGCAGATTTAGAGTTGTCTTACATCATTTCTCGTAAAATCAGGTACGACGTTAATGTTAAACCATATCCTATTCATGGACGTGCCTAATGAAAAGCATCCAGTCATGTACCCTGGGGGCAAAAGATTTCATACAGTTTATTTCTTTTATGTTACCCTTGTTTATATATGCTGTAGATATAGCAACTTGGTAAATGTTCAGCTTGGCAGTTTTATATTTCCGTTGTCATATTTTATAAAAACATGTTGCTACCTCATTTAATTCTTAAAACTATTACCATTTACTGAGGACGATAACTGAAATTGTTATCGAAGTGTTTAAATTTAAATAAAAGATAAATAAAAAATACTCAATTTTCAGATAATCGTATATTAATTGCAATAATTAAATGTGCATAAATATAGTTATTTAACCATCAAGTATATTAATAAAGGCGCTCAACGATGAGATGGTTATTGGCGCATTATTAATACACCAGTTGGTTTTCGAGGGTGTGTGAGTGTATGAGCGTGTGTGTGAGTGTGTGAGTATGTGAGTGTGCCAGTGTGTGAGAGTGTGTGTGTGTGTGTGTGTGTGTGAGTGTGAGTGTGTGAGTGTGTGTGTGAGTGTGTGTGAGTGTGTGAGTGTGTGAGTGTGTGAGTGTGTGAGTGTGTGAGTGTGGTGTGTGTGTGTGTGTGTGTGTGTGTGTGTGTGTGTGTGTGTGTGTGTGTGTGTGAGTGTGTGAGTGTGAGTGTGGTGTGTGTGTGTGTGTGTGTGTGTGTGTGTGTGTGTGTGAGTGTGTGAGTGTGTGAGTGTGTGTGTGTGAGTGTGTGAGTGTGTGAGTGTGTGAGTGTGTGATTGTGTGAGTGTGTGAGTGTGTGAGTGTGTGAGTGTGTGTGTGTGAGTGTGAGTGTGTGAGTGTGAGTGTGTGTAGTGTGTGAGTGGTGTGTGTGTGTGTGTGTGTGTGTGTGTGTGTGTGTGTGTGTGTGTGTGTGTGTGTGTGTGTGTGTGTGTGTGTGTGTGTGTGTGTGTGTGTGTGTGTGTGTGTGTGTGTGTGTGTGTGTGTGTGTGTGTGTGTGTGTGTGTGTGTCTGTGTCTGTGTTGTGTGTGTGTGTGTGTGTGTGTGTGTGTGTGTGTGTGTGTGTGTCTGTTGTGTATGTGTTTGTGAGTTTGTGTGTGTGTTGGTGTGTGTGTGTGTTGTATGTGTGTGGGGGGGGTGCCTACGTGCGTGTGCGTACGTACGTGTGTGTGTGTGTGTGTGTGTGTGTGTGTGTGTGTGTGTGTAAAAACACCAATATCTAGACCTTAATCATATAGATTAATTATATTCTATGCAATTTTTTGACACGACGCTTAATTTTGCGGCAAAAATAAATTAAGCGTCCTATAAAAAAATTGCACAAAATATAAGTAGGTAAGATTGGAGACATTTCCAAGGTTACCACAATTTCAAGGTCCCACCCGCCCAAGGTTACGCAATAAGTAGGTCATGTTTGCACACAACTTTTCCAAGGTCGCGCATTTCTAAGATTACCACACTGTAAGGTGTAAAAATATGAAGGTACTAACACAACACATTCTCAAGGCTATTTGCGCACCCTACCTACTCAGACATCTCACTTTTTCAAGGCTTGCTCATGTAATTTTTTTACACTTCTCTGATATCACACTTAGAACCAAATTAAAAAAAGATAATGATATTCTAATATATTTATTTGTTGTATGTACTCGTACAAATGTAATCAGTGTATTTTCCAGATATATGATTTTTCTAGGAATAAAACATTTTGATTTAGTACAAGTGCAAAAGGTCCTTTCCACCTCTGTATCATTACACCTGCGAGGACGCGGTGCAAGTAATTGAGAGTACGTGCAGTGTGGTGCCCATCGGGGATGCTCCTGTAGCGGAGTGTCAGGTGACCGCAATTGGTTTATTCGAACTCCACACATAAAGCATTCAACCGTATCTTCTGAAGGTATGGAAATAAACCCTGCTGCTGCAAGCGATGTAGGTGAGTGAACTCCAGGCCATGTTCGATACGTAAGTAAACGTTTATCGAAACAATGGTAATACTGAGTGGTGGTGTCAACGTCACACATTTTCTCACCGTAGAACACAATAAGATACTAGCAGGAAATAATTTATTATATACAATATATGCATTATAAAGGAACTAATTGTCCAAATAGTACACTTCACCGCAGAGAATGCAGGAATCATCTTCATATACCTCGTGCAGCATTGTTAGGGGCGCTCTACACGATGAGCACCAGTATTCTTGGCGTGACATGTGGTAAATTGCGACCCATCTATCAATATGTGTATGATAGTCATTAACTCTGTATTCACTTGGTTGCAATGCTTTGTAGTAGTCATAGCATAAATGCATATGTCCAGCAAGATGATAACGAGTATGAAGAGCAAATGTCTGTGAATAATATCCCAAATTACCCATGAAGGCATGATGGTGGTAGTAGCGCATTCTTTTATCTAGGTTGGCAAACCATTCAGTATTCCATTTCACATCTTCATATGTATTCTTTAATGCTTCTAATGCCGTTAAAGGCAGCAATCCTTTTTTTCAAATTGCACCCAGTTGTGAATTAGTTCACATGCACGCCGCACACTTAGATTAAAAAGTGAAAAGGTTGGTAGCACTCCCTATCATCCCAAATGTTCTGTGCTGGGCTAGCAGACATACTGACATTGGTGGAAATAACACGATACTATATGTGCAGTTATCCCTACTTTTAAAGAAAGGAAAGACCTTGTAAAAACATATGTATAGTTAACCTTGAAGAATGACATGATTGATGTCGGCATTGTGTAACCTTGAAACAGTGGTAAACGTGAGAAGTGGAGGACATTGTAAGTGTGGCAACCTTGAGGTTGTGACGACCTTGAGGGCGTGTGAACCTTGAAAATGATAACCTTGGAGTAGTGGTAAACGTGAGAATGGAGGATATTGCAATGGAGTAAACCTGGGTAATAGGAGACCTTGAAAATGTGGCGGGCCGGAAAAGTGAAGGAGGCATCCTTGAAGTGATTGGTGAGATCCCGTCAACCTTGCAGAAACGTCGTGAATAAAGGCCTTGAAACGGTAGGATTACTGAAGTAACGTGCGGTGTGGCGGCCAAGGTGAAGCAGGTAGCCTTGACGGTAGAAATAGTGGGGAAATTAGTATATAAATGCAGAGGGAGTTGTTACTGGTGTTGAAATTCCCAGTACTTCTGCTGCTGTAGAAGAAACCACAGACGTTTCAAATGATCTAACTACTTCTAGAAATGTTTCCAGTCCTCAATCAGCCATGCCTCAATCCACCTTAAATGTTCTAGATCCTAGTTCATGGGGCAATTTATCTGTTGATTCGACAGATTTTGTCATAAGAAATCTTCCCAAACACTTACTACCGATTAAAGATTGTGATTTTTCAAAATCCAAACGTCACTATCCTGATAAAGTAAGAACAGTAAAAGATCAGATGTTTTTTAGTCGTTTACCAAACGGCTAGATGAAGAAAAGAGAGTGGCTTATGTATTCAAATACTACCGGCTGCCTGTATTGTGTTCCATGCAAATTATTCTACTCTCATAACGATAGTTCTTCTTTTTTGCACGGGATTCAACGACTGGAAAAATTCTAACCGACTTAAAGAACACGAACAGAATACGGAACATAGGTTAAATACAAAAACCTTCGTCTTACGAGGCAATGTTTTAGGAAAAATTGATTCTGCATTACACGAAAACTACCTTAAGGGAGTTGAATATTGGCATCGAGTGCTAAAACGTGTAGTAGATGTTGTCAAGTTTCTCGGCACCCGTGGCTTGGCTTTTCGAGGGAGCCAAAAAATATTCGGTTTCCCAGGAAACGGTAATTTCATGAGGGCATTAGAGCTTGTTGCAGAATACGATGATTTAGTTAAAGCCCATATTGAAAGTAAAGGTAATCCAGGATCCGGGAATGTAAGCTATCTGTCTAAAACTATTTGTAACGAGTTTATAGAGTTAATGTACAAACAAGTAGTTTCTGTTATTGTGGATAAATTAAAAAAAAGTAAGTACTATTCTCTCAGTGTTGATTCTACACCAGACATCGCTCATTCAGACCAGTTGACAGTGATCCTACGGTATGTTTTAAGTGATGGTATGCCTGTAGAAAGATTTATAGCTTTTATTAAATTTCACGATCACACTGGAGCACGCATGGCGGAAATTATTTTAAATACCCTGTCAGAGTTAGATATTCCAATGTACGATATGAGAGGCCAGTCATATGATAATGCCTCGAATATGTCAGGCAACTATATAGGTTTACAAGCGCTAATAAAAGAACATAACAATTTAGCTGAGTACGTTCCATGCTCCGCTCATTCATTGAATCTATTAGGCACACATGCGGCTGATTGTTGTTTTGCAGTAACAAAACTATTCATGTTTATTCAAGAATTTTACGTTTTTATGAGTGCTACTACTTCAAGATGGGCCGTGTTGGAAAACATTGTCAAAAATAGCAATAGCGAAAAGAAACTCCTTCCAAAAAGAGTGAACGTTACAAGATGGGCTGCCAAATGGCATGCTGTAAAAGCTCTTTTACTCAACTATTGGAGCTACTACGATGCAGTAAAAAAATATCAGACGATACAGGGGAAACAAATGTGAGCCGAGCTGAAGCTAATGGAATCAGTAAACAATTTTTTAAGTTAGAGAATGCTATTTTACTAAACATGTCGTACGATATTTTACAACGCTTTGACAAGAGTAGCAAAACACTGCTACAGACTTGAATGTGACTTGCAACATATACAAATCTCTAAAGGAGTACGTATTGAGCCTGAGAGACAACTTTGATTCCTACGAAAAAAGAGGAAAAGAGTTGTCTAAAAATGAAACCTATATTCTTGAAATAAAAAGATGCCCGAAAAGGAAAGCTTTCCCTGTCGAAGATAAAGAAGATGAACCCCAATTTAATGGCAAAGAAGACTTAAAGATTAATACATTCAATGTTGTAATTGACAGGCTTTATTCAGAATTGTATAAAAGGTCCGAAGTTTATTTCAGTTTTAATGAAGAATTTGGATTTTTAAACAACTTATCGTCAATTTCCAATGAAGAAATCAGGGGAAAAACTTCTATTTTCGCTAAAAAGTATCGAACCGACATAGATGGTGACTTTGGAGAAGAGTGTGTACAGTTCAAAGGCTTTGTTGAAGGTATATTTGATGAAGAAAGAGAACCTCATAACAAGATTACTAAGCCTCCGAGGAATACACTTTTGGAGTATCTGAAACTCATTCGTGAAAAACAGTTAACAACATTATTTCCGAATATGGACACGGTTTTACGAATTCTACTATGCATGATGACATCTAATGCATCTGGAGAAAGATCATTCAGCGTGTTGAAAAGAATCAAAAACTACTTGAGGAACTCGACTTCTGACGAAGATTCTAGATTGTCTAGTTTGGCTAGTTTTGTTGCAAATGCTGAGCTTTTTCAAGCCTTAGACTTTAACGATTTGATTAGAGATTTTGCAGCCAAAAAAGCTAGAAAAGTGAGTGTTTAGTGTTTAGAGTTTAGATATGAGATTTATTATGAGTATGGAGTGGAGTGTCAATGTTAATCACTAATCCAACTTTATCCAAATTAAGAATATGACATTGACATTTTTCAGTATAAGAAATAATGTGAGAATGAACGATCTAGAAGTTTATTTGTTGTATTCTTAATATTTTTATCTTTAAGTACCGTAGCCTATTACAGGTCATATTATTTTGTTTGTTGTACTTTTACTTATAATGTCTTTTCAACTCGGCTTTTTTGAGTCTTTTGTTGTCGTCTGTACTTTTCCCCCCAAATGAAACAAATGTTATTTAATTTTAATAATTTAACTGCAATACTAATTTATAATATAATAATTTTAGCAATATTAATAATTTTAACAAATAACTGCTGTTCGCTAACTTTTTGAATTATATATTTTCTATAAATATAGAAATTGTTGTTAGATCTGTTTTGGGGTTTTAGCCAAATTTGTAAACCAAGATTATTTAATTAGTGAATACAACAGTTCAACCTAGTTATGTATTTAAATAAAACATTAGTTGCATTTCTATTCACTTATGTTATGCTTTGTATTGTATGTTGTACCGATCTTAAAAAGTAAAATTAAAATAAACGTTATGTATTAAACCTATTAATTATGCTTAACCCAACTACTCACTTATTTTAACGTGAGATTGAAATAAGGTACATTTCAATTTTCCACCGGGGCGGGGGCCGCTCTGGTTAATTTGGCCTAGGGCCCCAAGTACCCTAAATCCGGCACTGGTGGTGTTTGATAAGCAGGAATGGCACATACTTATGGTGTATAGTATTATATGTATTAATAATAAATAAAAAAATAAAAAAATAGTTATTTATTACATCATAATATTACAATATATAAAAGGAATCGTACAGCGTATTATATAATGTCTGTGTTAGAAATCCATGAATTGTGAGAATTATCAAACCCTAACCATTTAACGAGATACATATTTCCTCGACGTCGTATTACACGTTCAACTAGGGAATGTCAGGATGTTTAACACTTTGAAGTTCTGGCTCATAGAAACGTCCCTGTATCTCTTCATCTCGACTATCACGTAATGAGTAGGTAATTGGACTGGAACGTTTCACTGCTGGTATTCGAAAGACTTCGTAACTCCAATTAGGTGTGTAACCTTTATGGAACATGCTTCTGTATTTGCTAATACGTAAATAATCCCCCACTTTAAATTTAGGTGTTTTACGGTCAAGAACTTTATGACATTTTAAATGTTTTAAAATAGAGGCAGCATTCTTTTCCGTTACTTCTATAGGTTTGCATCCGGTGGTTATATGATTTGTTGAATTATAATCCACAACAATTTGAGGTAATATTGATAACCATTTATAGGAACCTTGCATACTGAATGTTTTCCACATTATTGCTTTAAGAGTGCAATTTACACGTTTAACTATACTACTCTTCAAGTTGGAATAACTACTGTAATGATTAATATTAAATTTTTTCATAACTTTTTTAAATTCAGCATTATAAAACTCCGTTCCCATGTAAGCGTCCTTTGCAAACCAGACAAAAGTTTATTCATTACATCTACGACTAGTTTACCATTCTTGCGTTTGATGGAAAAGCCCAGACATATTTAGAGAAAGCATTTATTATCACTACAATGTATCGAAATCCTTTATTTACACGAGCGTGAGGTATCATTTCCACTAAATCAGCTTGAAAGAGATAATTTAAACCTTTTAGTCCTACACAACGCAGCGGAAAATTTCTTCTTGCTGGTCTGTGTAGTTCGTCAACAATATCCGCTTTACTCATTTTATCGCTTTCGATTTTAGTAGGATCTCTATGATGAATGGTTGTTCTTGCGTAAATTTGACACCGTCTGGTATTATAGGTTGAATCACAGCTTCCTTACGTATAGTTTGACTAATTAGAAACATCGGTGTCGTATATAGTAGATCATCCTCTTGAAGATGAAGAACTCGAGGTGATCACATACAATGCGCTATTGTACACTCTGTATAAGCAAACATATATTTGCCATCTGCACCCAATGGAATATCTACGCCTTCTTATGCAATAAACCTTGTAAGGTAAAATATGTTTCGTAATATATATCACGTTGTTTCGTGGCATCACTATGATGATAAGTAACATGTTTACCAAATTTATCTATTGTCATTTGATGATGAAGGTGTCAGCTAAATTTATCTATTGACATCAGTGCTGGATATGTAGTAGTATCTACAGTGATGGTCGTTGTTACAATGAAATGAAATGAATATAGTAATAGGTTTATAACCAGAGATCCTACTTTATTACTTTAGCGGTCAACTCTCAAAGCATTGACAGCGCAGAATAGAGCATACTTGCAAAGTCTTGGTTTCATAGTAATACAATGAGCGTATTAAACGTAAACGAAAAAGTTGTTGTTGATAATGCCATAGAAAACTCCACACCCAGCAACCATATACTACGAGATTTGGAAACAATGATGAAATTAGAATAGTCATTCAGGAAGACATGTGTACTTTACCATCAGAAAGTTATGTATACGTAAAGGAGATTGCTGAGGGAGGATGGTGCCTTCTCTAACACCGCGCGGTTTGTTAAGAATTGCAGTGCATTTTTATTCAGTGAAATTAGATACGAAATGAATGGAATAGTGGTAGATTCCGTGACGAAGGTTGGATTAACGTCTACAATTAAAGGATTGGTATCATTGATACCCAACGACCTTGCTCGTTGGTTTCCTACCTCAAATAGCACACTAACAAATGCGTTAGGGTATTTTAACGTTTGTGTCCCTTTGCGAATGCTACTTGGCTTTGCGGAAGACTACAATAAAGTGATTTTGAACATCAGACAAGAATTGGTTTTAATTCGCAGTAATTGATACTGATGCGGTAATTTCAACTGTTGCAGATGCGCTAAAAGCTAACATAGATAAAATATATTGGAAAGTTCCGCGCAGCATTCCAGCATTAGCGGAGGAATTGGCGTTAACGAAGTACATTGATAAAAATGTGAATAGTCCAGTAGCATTTAGAAGTTGGGAAACACACATATATCCAGCAGTTCCCACAACAGATAAACATACATGGGCAATCAAAACATCGACTGGTATAGAAACACCCAGATACATTATTATTGGATTTCAAACGGGGCGGGAAAGTAATGTTTTTCAAGATGTGAGCATATTCGATAAGTGTGCACTAAAGAATATTAGGGTATTCCTTAACACGGATCGTTATCCGTATGACAATTTAAACGTAAATTACGATAATAATTGCTTTGCTACATTGTATGAAATGTTTGCTAAATTCCAAATGTCCTATTATCAAAGAGATGGTCAACCATTACTCACACCTAATTAATTTTCGACAGTCGCACCATTGATAGTGGTAGACTGTTCGAATCAAAAAGAGACATTGCACTCTAAGGCAGTAGTACTTCGTGTATAATTCGAAACAGCAGTCAACATACCCGCGAATACGACAGCATACTGTGTTATACTCCACGATCGCTTAGTTACGTCATAGTCGACGTACAAGGCTTTAAACGTTCAAAAGTTTTTATACCGAAAGAACTCGCAATTTTAATGTAACACAAGTAGTCCACTATATGTTTAAATCACCGTATCCATGGCATACGTTAGATGCGGAGAGTCGCCGTCAAGCTACTTGGTTAATTCATAATCAACACTGAATGAAATGGGAAGAGGGGCATACACCACCACACCAATTTCGCAGAATTCTCAGTCGCTTGATTCAACCTACAAATATGGTCTACGTCAAGGGTAGAGAGAACGTGGATTACATCAAAAAATTTGTTACACAACCCGTTATAGAACTTGAGGAACATCCTACTCTTCCTGCTTTGCAACCAGTTTGTTATTATCATTGTAAATCATTGTCACTGCGCTCTGTCTAATGTGTACCATCTGTACGATACTTATGTGATGCATTAAAGCTTGTACACTTTTTTAAACAAAAAAAAAATATATTTTGTTTATTTCTTTTATATATCACACAATATGAGTACATTCTGTATATATATATATATATACTGTGCGTTCAATATAATCGGACGCACTCAATAACTCTTTTGTATTGCGTTTCACAAGAAAGTGTTTAAATAGTTTTTAATTCATTTACAAATACTCTATTAAGTGCTTGGTTTAGATAATTTTTTAAGCTTCCGGTTTGACCGGAAGCGCACATAATTTTATTTTTTTTAAATCACACTGTATGTATATTTTTGCATTTTTACATTGCTTATTTTTTTCTCAATACATACGTATAAAATTCTTATAGGGTTTTATAAAAAAAATTAGAGAAAAATGCCATCGAAAGTATTTCAATTTTATTATACGATTAGAAGAATCAAACAAAACCGTAGGCAGCGTACGTCAACAAAATCGCATCGCAATTGTTTTTTCGTTTAATGCAATTGACAATCAGATAAAAGTTTAATTTGATTTCAATCGAAATAATTGTTTAAAATGAATAACAGTGAAAAAGTTGATCTGTTGGTAATTTTCGGTGAATGTAAACGTAATTCTCGACGAGCAGTAGAATTATACGCACAAAGATATCCCAATAGATACCATCCTTCCGAAAGTTACACACGAAAAATTGAACAATCGCTTAGAATGCGTGGAGCATTACCAGGAGTAAATTATCAGAATTTAGAACAACAAATAAATGTTTTGACCGAAGATATTGAAATACAAATATTGGGTTATTTTAGAGTAAATCCACGGTCATCTATTAGACATGTAGCGCAAGAAGTAGGTGTATCAGTTGGCTCAATTCACAGGACATTAAAAAAATTCAAAATTCTGCCGTATAAAGTCGATTTGGTTCAACACTTGCGGCCTCAAGACTCTGATCGGAGATTAACACTTTGATTGCATGGATAGTTGAGCAATGTGATCACAATCCATTATTATTAGATCATATTTTATGGACATATGAATCCAAGTTTACAAATAATGGAGTTATTAATAAACAAAACAATCGTTATTGGTCTGAAAATCCTCATTGGTCAATGGAAATTAACCATCAAACCGTATGAGGTACTAATGTTTGGTGCGGTTTAATTGGAAACCAATTACTAGGGCCTTATTTCTATGATGGTAATCTAAACGCCAATAGGTATCTTGAATTTTTAGATAACGTGCTACCAACAATGTTCGATGAGTTTCCTCTGCTTCTGCGACAACAATTATATTTCCAGCAAGATGGAGCTCCAGCTCACAACGCGTTGATAGTAAAAGAATATCTTAACCAAACGTTCAATGAACGATGGATAGGAACTAACGACCGGTAGAATGGCCTGCGAGATCACCGGATCTTACACCGTCAGAATTTTTCTTGTGGGGTCATTTAAAAACAGTGGTGTATGCCGATCCACCTTTAAATGTTATAGACTTAAAGAATAAAATTACAGCTGCATGTGTTAATTTAACTACGCAGCAAATCAAAAAAGCAACTAACCATGAACTCAGGCGACGATTAGAAGCATGTCTAAAACAGAATGGTGGCAACTTTGAACAATTTATTCGCTAATTATAACTGATTTTGTTTAATTTTTCTAATCATATAATAAAATTTAAAAACTTTCGATGGCATTACTCTAATTTTTTTTTATAAAACCCTATAAGAATTTTATACGTATGTATTGAGAAAAAAATAAGCAATGCAAAAATATATATACAGTGTGATTTAAAAAAATAAAATTATGTGCGCTTCCGATCAAACCGGAAGCTTAAAAAATTATCTAAACCAAGCACTTAATAGAGTCTTTGTAAATAAATAAAAAACTATTTAAACACTTTCTTGTGAAACACAATACAAAAGAGTTATTGATTGCGTCCGATTATATTGAACGCACTGTATATATATATATATATATATATATATATATATATATATATATATATAATATATATATATATATATATATATATATATATATATATATTCCCTCGATAATGAATTATGGCATAATAATAGTATGTATTCCACTAAAAAGTTACTGCATTAAGTAGCCGACCTGGAATGGTATATCGATATTATACATATTAACATGTATGGTTATACATGTTCATAGCTTCATTATAGAGATAATATATACACTCCTAAAACTAACAAGCATCGGTAACCAAACTATTAGCTACTAACTGGATTATACAAATTCATTTGCCTAGCAACCTCTGGTAGACCATTCAAAGGATCGACGTTCTCCAATTCCGAAATTCACCAATGCCCCACACCAATGTTGTACACGTGCCACGCAATCGTTACCATTTGTCATCCTGGAACCGAAAGATGATTTTGTTTAACATCTCAGTGTATATATCATGCAAAGTTGATCTAAACACGAACATTTTACACATTACTGTTTTATCAGACGCCTCCGCAACAGATTTTTAGTCTACCTCCGTCAGCACTTTTTGAATAACGATTTTCTTAACACCTTTCGCTTTCTTAACCACTTGAATATGAAAAAGGTTTAGACAATAAGATTTTGATCCTGCTCCATAAAAATATTGAATAGCTTTCCTTGCATACTCATCTTTCATTCTTCCGACGACGGATGTATTCGTTGTAATACCATGCAGACCGTTTTGATAGTTGGATGTGTCATATTCATCAACATTATTCTGCATATGAGCATACGCATCATCAGTTGTTATCTCAACAATTAAAGAATCTGTGTCTGTATAGAGCAACGTTACATTATTACCGTAATGACTGCGCAAAATATCGTAAAAAAATCGATACATTATAATTTTGGAAAGATCTAAAATCCTAAATCCAACATATACGAGTTTGTCATAAGTAACGACTTGTTCGGACAATTCCACTGCAAAATAATTAATCAGTAAATTGAATAAAATTCTTAAATTGCGGTTTTTCGACGTACCTTGCTAAGCCCAAGCGACGTCCGTTATTTTCCCAATGTGTTAATAATCTATTACTCTTCTTTTGTCGACATTCTCCTTTGTTGCACCGAATACACCATTGTTCATTCATTTAAAGAAATCCTTTTCGAATTTGTTCTTGGCTTGATTTCGAAGAGTTGTATTAAGGTCTATGTATGGTACTTTGACGAAACCGTAAAACTCTATGAATATGAGTAACAATTAACCCATGCTGTATACATTGTTTTAAATATCGGTAATGTATAATATGGCTGTCTTATCACATAAGTTAGGAATTAATTTTTCCTCCTTGGAATGTGGCGGCGCAGAGCATTTCGGGACAAAAAGGATAATCATAGTGTTCATCATGCAGGTGGTACGGATAGTGTATATCTACCTCTAGCACATACCCAATATCAGCATCATCATTAATCTTCAGTACATCAAAGTTTTGAATTTCCTCTTCAGTTAACCACATAAACCCATTGTTAGGTAGGTGTTGCCGCATATTCCATCCATATAAATTCGTGGCATCTAAATACTGTAAAAAGACTTTTGGACGATTAGGATCATAATTTGGAACAAACTCGTTAGCAATACTTCTTCGCTTAGCACAAGTACTCATTCCACCACGAATACCTTTCTTAAAAAAGTGGTACATATCCATATCAGTCAACAATTCTAACTCTATTTTAGTACATTTCAACATGGCATCCCACGCCAATCCAGGTATTGTAACATACTGCGCTGGTTCTAATCCATACATGTCTACATAGCCGCCTAAAGTTTTCGAACACGTCAGCCAACAGCAACACGTCTGATTTTAAATATATGTCAGCATAATCCCCAAGTGTATTACACTCAAAGTGATCCCACACCAGTAGGACGCGACAGTATTCTTCATCGGATATATTTTCATCGGGCATTTTATCGTCGAATTTGTCATAGGAAGGTAGTGTGACATCGTCTAATTTATTAAAATTGTCCACGTACGCGTAGAGGAAATTGGCTTTCTTTCTAGCTAAGTGAAAGTCATTATCAACAACAAAATATTTCCTTACCTCTCTACATTGATCATCTGATAAATTATGAGATAGAGTATCTAAGGATGCCGCCATGAACCTACAACTATCGACGAATCGCAAACTTATGTACTTATTTTCCTTATAGCCGCGACCATTAATGAATTCGTCTACATAAATATGCTTACCGAACGTTATATATTTCTCACTATTAACAGGGAGTACGGTAATTTCTTCAGTTTCACTCCTAACTGTTTGATGAACAGGTGGACATCATAACCACTGAGATTATGGAAAAAAACTGGGATAAATGTAGGTAATTGATAGTTTAAATTGTAATTTGAATGTGCCGCACCTCGATATTTACTAGTGACATGGCAGTGATCTCGAACTTTGGAATTTGTATGATCATCCGTAAAAAGCTCAAGTATCACCAGTTGTTCATCAGTTAGCGGTAACATTGAAACAACAGTTTTCAAGTGCTCATTATATATCCATTTCACATCACTCTCGAGTCCTGTAATAAATACCTCCGCGCATTAACAAAGTTCTAATTTGGACCTAGCATTGTTTACACCGCACTTAATATAATAACTTAATGAGTATGGTTCATGTTTACACGTTTTTATCGTAAACGGTTGTTCGGGATCGGGTTCAGCCATATTTACCGGTACTAATAGCGCTTCAAAATCTGCATATATTACGAACGGTAGAAACATCTGTTTTTGATAGTTTCGAAACGCAGGTATATTTTCCGCATAGAACTCCCCGGTTCTGCCTTTTCTTTGCATTACACCAGGTAATTTAGTGTATACGAAATTACAGTCATGAGACACGTGTCGAGTTAATTGCTCCTGCGTTCTAAAGTAATGAATACATGAATCATAAAAATATTTTGCCCCATTACGTCGACTTATTTGGTTGCTAAGTAAACGAGAAAAATTTTTTATCCATACGCAATGCTGATTATCAGTTTGGTTACTGACTAATAGCAACAAATTAATATGAGTAGGTTGTTTAGCTCTTGTGTAGTAGAGAGGAGCCACTACCTCAGGAACACGATGACCATCACGATACGTATCCTCCAGTCCATAAACATTGATGGAGGTATTATTGTTGGACTCAAACGTTGAGATGTTAGTCAGCTTAACAGGAAATTCTACACCGTTACAGTTGAATAACGTCCTAAAATCAGGGTAAGAAGTCGTCCGTTGTGGTAACCCCGTCGGTGCCACTAATGCTGATACAATAGCCCACGCAAAGCAGCAATTATCAATATTCTTCACATTCACTATGGCATGTTGAACCCGTAGTTGGGAGAAAATTTCAACATGTTTACCTCTAAATATACGAAATTCACCACAGACCACCCTACGAAACAACATATATTAATAATGTACTACCCTACTACTCATAACTCGCACTTACCAGAATCTTTATGCTGAAATTCAGATTGCTTAGCATCGAAGATTTCCACTACTCTTTGAAAATACTCTTCTAACACCATCCCGACATTCAATATATCATATTTCGTTTGAAATGACTTTAATTCCGTACTTTCTCTACTGTTCAGAAAGTACAACCCAAACAACTCAACATTACATTTCAAGTGAATCTGTATTACTTTCAAAACATTCACTTTAACTTCACCTATAAACGTCTGCACATCCGTATGGGTATTGCATGGTAATGGTCTACACGAAACAGTGCGTTGTTTAAAAGCATTGCGAATCACTTCAACCCCAGTGTCAACGAGTAGACACTCATTTGATTTGTGCCTATTGCTTCTAAGGTGTCCTTGATAAGCATATCGAGGAACTTCAATCGAACAATCAGTGCAGTGCACAATTTCAACAATTTTGCTACTTTTATTTTGTACTGGTTCGCTGCTTTGGTCTGACTTACTCTTCCGTGAGTTGTTCAAACCCGATGGTCCTGGTTTTGCAAAGGAATCATCAGCATGCATGTGTTGTACATTATTCTTTAAGTTGTTTAACCCTGATGGTCCAGGTTGTGCAAGACGTTCAGCAATATGGCTATGTTCCGTTCTGTTCGCATCGGAAGTACTTGGTTGCATCACATTCTTAAGTGCGGCACGATTTTGCGGTACAGCCTGTGGCATCTCTGAAGGTGGGGTAGTTGGAATACTTATCCAACACGCAGTTATTTGATGTCGCAGTAGAGTCTTTTCTTGAAAATTTTTTCAGACATTCACATTGAAACGTTTTATTGTGATCTGTAACAGAGAGAATGTATAAACAATGTATAAGTGAACGGATAGAGTTACGTGTTTTGGTTAGAATTCCTTTTTTTAACTCTTTATTGTTCTTTATTAGTTTACAGCATTACTATCATGTATTACAACTGTTAAGAAAAGAAGTTGTATCCAGCGATGCGAACGAGGACTCAACGTAACATATCGCCAGGAATAGGATGATATATATGATGGATATATCAAGTTGAGGGGTAGAGTAGTGTACGGGTAAGGAAGCAATAACAATGATAGTCTGGAGTGTTGCTGGGCACACATATTCTACCCAGCATTGTATCTCACCCTGCCATGTGCTTTGGGATGGAAGCAAGGTATTACCCCCACCTGTTTTTCAGAAACTCCGCAGCACATGTAGGGCTCAATACACTGTGGGGAGAAGATACTGCATTTTCCACTATATCCCTCACCGGTGATTGAGCAGGTAAGTATTATATGGGTGTTGCAGGACTCCTAGATACTGATGTCATTTAACGACCATTCATTATCTATAAAATCAGTAGCACACACAAGACTGAGGATACTCTCTGATGAATCATATATTAGCTCCACTTGTATCGAAGAGTTCATAGGACTCACTCTTCAGCGAACTCTGCAATACAAGTAGGGCTCAGGATACTATCAGAAATGGGTCCCCTGACCTCTCCTCCTACTGTAAAACTACTGTACGACCACTCCTCCATAAATTCTACGGTAGAAGCAGGGCTCAGCAAACCTTCAAATGGATTCCCTACTATTCTGCCTTCTGCATATGTTGCAGATGTGGACGATTGCTCATCTACAACGCATGCAGGTGTCAGAGTAATCGGAGATTCCTCTTTCCCCAGCACCGGCTGCGCCACAGAGCTTGACGATGAACGCTCTTCCGCAAGTGGAGACCATTCATCCCCAAACTCTGCAATGCAGTCAGAACTTAGGATATGATGCAATACTACCTGATCTTCACTCACGGGTGACTGCATTCTCTCATACGGCTCACGTACAGATTGTAGTGTGAGCAGTATTTCGTCCACGTCTGCCTGCTCTTACGTGCGTGATAATACCACATACAAATCGTCAGCTGGAGGTGGTGTGTCCAAAACCGCAACGCTATTTCACAGTCATCCTGCTCGAAATACTGCTCGTTTTCCACCCGGTCACCGGCAGCATCTCCTTCCTGGAGCAGCTCCATCACATCCTGTGCGTGATTCGTACGAGGTCGTTCTCCCAGCAACCTCCTCAGGATGGGAGTGTCATCCCGCGGTAGTATCACAATGTGGCTTATATGCTCGTGACCTACCTAAAAGCAAAAAAATTTAAATTCTCGTCTGTGGCAGTAATACATGAAAGCGCTTGCTTACCTCTGTTTACGGTTGACATAGTATTCTCCACTACGGTGACGGCTACACTTGGGTTTACAGCATCTAAAAGTGATTACTATTATTAATATAAAAAAGATGATAGACAGCAAAAATAACCTCTGTACATTTTACAAGTCCCGTAAAGATTTCATTGCAAATTATTCACAAAATACCTTGAAAAATGTCGTCTAAAATGCATGAAAAACGTTGTTTTTAGTGGGGGAAACACCTATATTTAGCGAAACGAAAACAATACAAATTATTCGTACAACTGATTCTATAGTTGACGCTACTGAACATACAATGACTTCAAGAGCAAGTTCCCCATCATCTCCCCAGGTAAAAATCAACAAACTATGTTTTTAATTTTTTTTTCATGGTTGGTACATTTCTAACGTTTTATTTCTTTTTTTACAGGTTTCTGTTACCCCCCGTTCTCCATCGTCTGGGGAACTCCTGTATCCCTTCAACTTTATCCCGCTAGCGTCCTCAACTCCTCTCCCGATGTCCCGCCAACTCCTACTCCTCAGGTTACCTATCCAATTGACCTTGGCCTCCCTTCAGCGCCCACACCTCAGAATTCCTTCCCCTCTTCCCTTGTGGTGCTGTATATCCCGCCCTCTGCATCCTCTCAGATTATCGTGGACGCCCAATCCAACGACGATGAAATTTATGAACTGACGACCGTAGTCCTGGACTCTACAAGATTGCAATCCTGATGCGGATACAGTACTACTTGACATGACCAATGCCAAAATCATTACTATCAGTGACGAAGACGCACCACTACCTATTGACATAGGCGAACATAACGATGATAGTAATGACATCGTCAGCATATCATCCAGTGCTGAGGGAGTATGTTCTACCTGTGCTGGGAACGACTACCTCACCACTGGTGACTACGCCTGCGACGTAGACATAGACCCTGTCTACAGCTATGCTTCCGACGACTATGACAATGACGTATTACAACAGCGATTACTTCGCGAAACACGTACTGACTTTTGTAACGAAATCATCGTTGAAGAGAGTAGCGATGAGGAGAACTTTATGAACACTCTCACTAACAACATGCAACAACTGGAACGTAGCGCTCACGAACTGTCAGACGTAGTACAACAACTATGTGCAAACGAACAATCCCATAAAGCATACAGGACGAGAACAATGACAATGGCAGTGCTCCAGACGTCCTTCTGCAGGTCCAGGATCATGGAAATAACGAAAACGCTGAAGACGTGCAAGACAATGACGACGAAGAACCTGACGATGACTGGTTTTGGGCTACACATATCCCTATAACCATTGGTCGCACTATGCAATTCTGCGTTTCTAATTATTGCCGGGTGGTAGTGGCTATTCTACGCACATCGCATCATCACATGGGACCGTCTCACGTTCACGATATGTATTGTCTTGATACTACTTTATATATATTTATAATTCTTTCTTTCATTACAGCTGACAACCATAGTGCCATTCGTCCGGAATTATGATGTGATTACGGAGAGCTCTCTAGAAGAGCAGCTCTACCGGGTCCACACTAGTCTTGTAACATTATACCTTGACTGGCATAGTGTTATAACCCTAGCTATACTAAGTAGGTATGATCACGCCATTGTACATCTGGAGATGATACTGGAAACTGTCGAAGAGATTGGTGGACTTGACGAACTCATCCGAGTTCGTAATGCAGCTCTTCGACAAGTAGTCTTTGCAAGTGATCGACCCCAGACCATACCGACCGTCACTAACTGACTGAGCGCGGCGACTAGTATACAGACAGACAAACATACAGGTAGACATACAGACAGACAGACAGACATACAGACAGAGAGACGGACAGACAGACAGATATACGCCACACGGTGTATATGCTCAAATATATCAATCATACTGTGATGGTATACCATCATGTACCGCTGATGAACATTTGCTAGTCCTCTAGAGGAGTATCTTCAAACGATACTATTCAATGCTTCATGTGTGGAGTTCGAATAAACCAATGGCGGTCATCTGACACTCCGCCATAGGAGCATCTCCGATGGGCACCACACTGCAGGTACGCTGAATTACTTGCACCACGTCCTCGCAGGTGTAATGATACAGAAGTGGAAAGGACTTTTTGCAGTTGTACTAAATCAAAATGTTTTATTCCCAGAGAAAATCATATATCTGAATAATACACTGATTACATTTATACGTACAACAAATAAATATATTAGCATATCATTATCTTTTTTTAATTTGGTTCCAAGTGTGGTATCAGAGAAGTGTAAAAAATTACATGAGAAAGCCTTGAACAAGTTTATCTGAGTAGGTAGGGTGCGCAAATAGCGTTGTGAATGTGTTCAATGTCAGTGACCTTCGTATTTTTTACACCTCACAGTGTGGTATTCTTAGAAATGTGCGACCTTGGGAAAGTTCTATGTCAACATGACCCACTTATTGCGTAACCTTGGGCGGGTGGGACCTTGAAATTGTGGTAACCTTGGAAATGTGGGATCTTGGAAATGTGGTGTGTTCCAACAGTCTCCAATCTTACATACTAATATAATTATTCTATATGATTAAGGTCTAGATATTGGTGTTTTTACACACACCCACACACGTACGTGCGCACGCACGCACGCACGCATGCACGCACGTACACTCACGTACACGCACACGCATATATATATATATATATATATATATATATATATATATATATATATATATATATACAGGGTGGGCCACCACCAACAGGATGATCTTCTGTATCTAGACAATACGTTTTTTCAAATTTATTTTCCAGGGGGTTATGTATATCAGTAGTGGCCACATTTTAAAATTATTTTCGTAGATACTGGGTGTTCCAGAAAAACGTGGCTTATCAAACTTATGTTTTTTTTAATGGAACACCCTGTATTTTCGTTCAATTTTGGATAGTACTGTAAAAATAAGGTGCACTTTAATAAATGGTCCCTATAGGTAAATATTACAGTTTTCGAGATATTTTGAATTTTGTGAAAATAATAGGGTGTGGTGTGTTGTGTGTGTGTATGTCCGCGTATACGTGTCCGCGTGAGAGTACGTGCGTGCGAGGATGTGTGTGAGTGTATAAGTGTGTGAGTGAGTGTATGAGTGTGTGAGTGAGTGAGTGTGTGTGTGTGTGTGTGTGTGTGTGTGTGTGTGTGTGTGTGTGTGTGTCGCTGTGTGCTCGTGCTCGCGCGCGCGTGTGTGTGTGTGCGTGTGTGCGTGCGTGCGAGGGTGTGTGTGAGTGTGTGCAGCAAAAATTAATTAAGCAATTAAGCGTCGTATCAAAAAATTGCGTAGAATATAATTAATCTATATGATTAAGATATTGATATTTTACACACACACACACACACACGTACGTACGCACACGCACGCACGCATTCACGTACACACACGTACGCGCACACGCATGTATATATATATATATATATATATATATATATATATATATATATATATATATATATATATATATATTATACGTTGTCAAACGAATAGCTCCAATGTGGGATACTTCCGATGATGCTTTGATTGGGCGGTATTAGATACTGCCAGATATACTTTGCTGACATAGCTGTTCAGTATATTTTCCTATACATCCACTCTTTGGTTAGGCCTGCATACGTTCAGCTCGTTCTCTACATCAATCCAGAAGTTCCCACATTCTGGGTCTGTTTCTCCATTCACTCGTGCATAACATGCGAAATTCCACTTTCATTCTCCCCACATTATCCTGGTGGATACCAATTGCTACTGTTTAACACATGTTTTCTCTCTTTCACTCTCGATTACTCCAATTCCTTTAGCGAAATGCATTTCAGTCTAAGCTCCTGACCATAGTGTGTAACGGTATAAACGGGTGGTAGAACGGGATTACAGATAAATTGGCCTTTTTGCCCCGACTAGCCAGCGTATGGGTGTAGGTCAGATGTTGAAAAATTTTGCGCATCCAGAATAGTAAATCTTACGTAAGTCACAATAGGGGTTAAAGACAAAATCGAGGGTTTGGGCGCCAGAATGTTTGGTAGTCGAAATAAGGGTTGTCGTGCCAAAATTACGAGTACATAGCGTGTCTAAACATACAAAAAACATACGCTTACCTATCCGTAATCAATTCCATGTGTGCTGGACAGCAACTCAGCAAACTACCTGAAATCGGGCTCCAAAAAAAACACTACACGCTTGTCAAATAAAAGCGTGATAAACACTCAATAAATTTACGTTACTACACCTCAGTGTAAATAATTAGGCATTAAATAATCAAAACAAAAAATCTATAAAATGAACTCTAAATGAATTAATACTCAACTAAAAATCAAATAAAATACTAAATATTAATAACGCTATTACTCAATAAAACAAAAAACTAACTGTTACGTTAAAACTAAATTACCGGTAACTTGCAAAAAAAACTTTTATGTAACACAAAAGGGTTTCCATAGAAGTAAAACACATTTATAAAACCTAACAAACTATAATAAAATAATAAAAAAAGGATAAATATAAAAAAAATATAAACAGACGATAATGCGTATCAACAAAAAAACAAATACTTAAAAGGCGACAGGATGTCTGATCAGAAATGTGCTTTTACGCCAGTCTAAATCGTTTAACCTAAACATAAAATTCGTGGATAATATACCCACACTACCATAGGGTCGATTGCCCTTTAATACTAAAATAAAAAAAGTGTGAAGGCGGAGCGTCAAAACTATAATTAATTACGCTAAACAAATTCAAACAACAACTTACTTTAATAACAAAAAAAAGATTACGACACCGCTTTCAGACCTTCATTGACACAAAAAAAAATAATTCGAAACACACAAAATAATAAATCTTGAAATATGCAATAAAAGAAAACAATATTTTACCTTAAAGGTCTAGAATTTCACCTCTTCTGTGTTACAATATATGTGGAAGATAACCAGGTGGTCAGTTACGGCTATGACGGAAATGAACCCTCCCTGGTCTGGCGAAATGATGAATAAAATGTTGACTATTGTTCCATTATACACAAACAATTTCTTGACTAAACTCGTTAAAATGTTACTGTATTAATTACTAACTTGTTTTAAAATATTAATATGAGCGTTCAAATGACTTGATAACTTTTAGCTTTAATTGGTTTTATTTCCACTAATAATCCAAAATGTTTATAACTTGATTTAAATAACGTTAAATTTTAATATATTGCGAAAGTTTCTTTATCTTTAAATACGCTTTGCACGGTAAATAAGAGGCACTTGGAAGAACGATGATTTTAAAATCCGCAGAAGCGATATAAACCAAAGAGGTCACTGAAGCACTATACAACACGACGATGCCCTCTAGGTAACTTTACGTAAAACCGAAATCGGCACTAGGTATAATCCTTTGGTGAATGAACAATTTTGATTTACAGGTTCTTCTTCAGAAGTAGTTAAACTACCCTTACTACACAAAAAATACGTTCGTTAAACACCACAAGGTCCAAAATTTCAACGTTCTAAACCACCCCTTAAAGCGTAACACTCAACGGCAACGTATACTACTACTCGATAGCGCAGTCAGATTTAAAATCCCAAAAATTATTAACAAATTCCATCTTTGAATTTTGAATCCCACTACTCATAAAAAATCTTATCTAATTTAATTCAACCAATTAAAAAAACGGAAGGGGAAAATAAGGTACCCCAACCACACAAATTCGTTTCCGTCCGTAAGGACTCGGTAAATTTTCAAAAACTACACGTCAGCATAAGTATCCTGTACGGCCTCTCTATGTTTACCTTAAAGTACGAACAATAAGGCCCACATGCAATCTCTATGAATCAAAACCAAAATACCTAATAATAAACTGGACAACTATACTTAAGCGTCTTTATGTCGCTACCATGACATCATACGCCGATAATTCCACACTATTTATTTAACGTACTTAATTTTCTATTATATCTTACGGAAATCAAACGAAATAAACCTTAATTAAATTTATAGACAACTATTTACAAATAAGCGTTAACCAAACTTCTATAAACGAGAAATAATAAGGAAAAACAACCTAAATTTCGGAATAATAATTTCACAAACAAAGAATCTAAAGCTCACCACACACCTACCATCCCTAAAGGTCGCTACACACGTTAAAACAAATTTACTATAAAACATAATTTGACAAAAAAAAAATATATGTGTATACGGAATCTAACTAAGTACATAAAACTACAAACAAAATTACCCAATACGTATACAGGGTGTTCAAAATACCCTGACAAGTGCCATTCTCTATCTTCACAGCATCCTTTACTTTGCGCTTTGTCTCCGATACACAAAGAATATCAAACTGCCTATCATTCATTACATTCGCAGTTTCAAATTCTTTACCTTGCATAGCTCTAATATTCCACGTATCAACTCGCCATTATCACTTACATTGTCTTCAACAACGGACTTATCTGTTGCGACCTTGACCGCCAGATCGATCAGAGGCTTTCGTATTGTTTTTTTAGTAATTACATTAGCAGACAGACCGGTTACTAGCCAAATCGTGCCCCTGACGATGTAGCATTCCCGGTATTGTCCTAATACCGTTATTATTTATTTGTTTTTTAATTTATACTTTAGGTTACGGATTCGATCTAGTTATTTATTTTGATTATTTAATCTAATAAAATGAATTCTTATGACGATGATTTTGTTTGGGTTTGTCATAGAAAGGGGTTTATTACAGAGCTATACAGGGGTGTGTGGGTGGTAAATATGTTACATGCCGTTCGTTATCCAGTAGATAGAAATGCGTGTGGAAAAGTATAATGGAACCACAAAACGTAGCTTTGATAGAAGACGTAAAGAACATATCAGATTTTGTGGATTAGGTGCACCCTAGAAATCTGTGGTAGCTAAGCATGCTTCAAATAATTTAAACCATGGCATTCAATTTGATAATATGGAAATATCGTCAAGACAACCTTATGTTTGTTTACAACGTAAAAACTGTTGAGATATATAAACAGCTTAAACTTCAAAAGGCAAGAATAAAATCTCCGTTTAAGTAGGTTTTGGTATCTTATAATTAAAACAAGGAACAACGGCACGTCTGAATTTTAATTTTAGCTTTTGGTATATCTACCCTTTTTGCTGTGTTTTTTCCTAGACCTTGAAATCACAAGGTACCGTTTATACCCAGTATCAGCCAAAGTGGACATTAGATACTGCTGCAGCCCTTAATACAAGATGCTGATCGAAACCGAGCAAAGTTACAGTTTTAAACTGCACATGGTTCTGAGGACCCGTTTCTAGCATCAAATTATACAGTTTGAGATCGCCCTAAACCCCATTTACGAATGAGTTGGTTGTTAATTCGTACAGCTTGTTCAAGATGGGCACGCCTGACCAAAAGTCATCCCAAGATACCAGCTGTAGCAAGCATCAGCCAAAGTAGATCCTAAGATACTGCTGCAGTTCTTAATGCAAGATGCTGATCGAAACCGGGCAAAGTTACAGATTAGATAGTTTGAGGTTATTCTAAACTCCTTTTACGTCTATGCTGGTTCTCAACTCGTACAGCTTGACCAGAATGCAGGATGAAATTGACCTTCAGCTCCAATTTTGATAATACACTTGATTTTTATTTTAACTAATATCAGGTCATCGAAGTAGTTATTAAAGCGTTTAAGATATTGATTTGAAACTAACCTCTGTCAAAAGGGATTTATAAATAAATTTGAACACACAAAGTCCTTATTTAAAATGGATAAATGCTTGGAGGGCAAATGAAATCAACATCATAGACTGGCAACTTGAATCTCGCTTCAAAAAAAAATACATCAAATGTACAATGGCCTCTCATAAACTACTCATTGAAAATGGTCAAACGTCTACGGATAATTTGATCTTATGACACACAAGAGCAACACTTGAAATCAACATCTTAGATTTGTAGCTTAAAGCTTGTTTCGCCAAAATACAGCAATTACGTTAGCAGTAGTTGTTATTTTGAACTGGAAATATATAATGAGTTTTCTCTGTTAACGGGTTAAATGAAGAGTTTAATACACAATTAATCGAAGGTAGTCATTTACTTAACATCCTATGCAATGTATTTCTAGCTTACATTGCATCTCTAATTAATTTAGTTTGCGATGGCTAATGCTCAAATATTTTTATTTCAAACGAAAACCCGTGGAAATTCAGACCCCAGAACAAATAATACAGTAGCATTTCAAATTTAATCCATTACAATTACATGAGTCTTCCATTAATATTAGAATATTCGATTAGATGAGAATCCGTGGTTTTCTTGCTTGTTTGACGTATATGCAACAATTGTTAGTTAATTTTATCTCGGGGTTGCGTGACTCTATTGTTATTTATTTATAGGTTTTACAGTGTTTGTACTATTACATATTTGATTGGTCACGTCAATCCCTTGAACCGTCTGGTATTGCGTTTATGGAGATCCATTTTTGAATACCATAAATTTCCAGATCCCATTTTAAACTTTTTATCTAACAGTAATTCGTCTATTTATGCAGCAGTAGCTGTTTTAGACATAGCTTCCAGCATCTTTAGTGAAAGTCCTTTAAACCACAGTGAATTTATACCAGCGTGATGTGAAAGTTGACGTCGAGATTTTAAATTAATGATTACGAAAACCCTTAAGTACTTTATATTTATAAACAAGGAGTAGAAAGGTGAATGCAACATAAGTATAAGTAAGGAAGAAGAAGTAACAGTTATACACTCCCCTGCCGAGTTTCCAATGGGTTCCGCCATCATCAACAATACTGGTTTTTGGTTTTAGCCCTTACTTTATTTTACTTTATCTATTTACTTGTGGAGATTTTAATGTGTTATAATTACAGATATGGATTTAACTGCTTTAAATTCATCAACATGTTTTAAACCTCTTAAAAACGTTAAGGATTTAGAGACAATGGTAGAATACAAGATATTAAATACGGACAGCACATCAACAAACTACGCAAGAATGTGGTGGTGGATCTGGAGCAATTTAAATGTGTGCTACCTGAGCGTTACCATAAGTTTTTCAAGGCAGAAGACCGTCGCATGCAGCACTTTAATAAGAACTTGAAGAGTAACGGTGTTTCAATGAATTCTGTATGACCAGTAGACAAAACAACCAATTTAATATTCCTTTAGAAAAACAGTTTTATTATTATAATAACTATGTTGTGTAATGATGAAATTGAGTCAAAAATAAAAACATTTATGTTTTGTGGTAGCAGTTTTCCAGCAGTTAATTCATCAACAACAATAATACGTGTATCAGGTCCTGCTGACATGGCGACTAACTTAATATTTGTTTAAATGTTTAGTAAGGTTCAAACTGATTACTTATTCACTCATTTGCAGATCTAAATCTTAAGTTGGTTTTACATATAATAAGCTATTAAAACCTCTTACCCTCTTCATTATTGCTGCTATAACAAATACGGAAAACCAGAAAGGGTTGTAGACAAGACAGCTGAAAGAAGGTACACAAACAAAAAAACGGGACTCTAAAACGGGCTGAGGCTCAGGGCCTAGTTACGGCACCGTAGTGTAGTTCGGAATGCTATTTCCAATTTTAAGTTTTACCGTCTTCCGATACTCTTAAAATGGAGCCACGACCCCATAAATCTGCAATTAGCTTTTTACAGAATACAGAACTTGATGGCTGCATTCTCACACCATCCATTACTTTTAAAATATACCGCTAAATCAAACCATGATCAGACCCTATTGTAAAAATCTGCAATTAGCCTTCTATTACAGAAGACATTCATTAATTTTAAAAATACACCACTAGATGGCGTCACAAGTAAACAACTAAAACCAACCAATTAGAATACAGTGCCTTAGGCCTCCAATCAGAGCACAGAGCCTGGTGGCTGGGCGGGGTCTATGGAGCAATCAGAAAACAGGGTACGTGGCCTACCCTGAGGCCCTCCAATCATAACCATCAGCTGGAGGCACCACAAATCAGCTGGAAGGGGGCGTGTGTGTCATCTGATTAAAAGTGGTGGGCGGAAGCTCCCTTCATTCTTCTCTTACCATATGTAATTGTGTAGCCCTTACACGTTAAAGTGATTTATTAATGTCTTACTTTCACTACATGATTAATTGTGAACGATGAAATAATCAGGCATACTGCGTGGTTTTACAATTTTTACAACTTTACTAAAATAAAAAAACTTCGTTTTTGGTTAATATCGTATATTGCTCAACTAATGAAAGGTAAAGCGACGGTAGACACTACATTAAATATTGTAGTTAATGTTTCAAGATTTTGTTGTAATTTCTTTTAAATTATACCAAGGGGTAGGATTGCAAACTGTGTGCTAACTAATAATTACCGCGGCTGTCGGGGGCTGGCGGAACCCCTGCTCTTATAAATAGACTCCAGTATTAGTGACAAGGCGTATAGCAGAACTTAGCTGTCAGAAACGGGACGCCTACTGTTAAACACGGGGTTCCCGAAGCCCATAAGTCTCCATCCGTTTGAAAATAGGGTTCATGGCGAAGCCTCAGCTGTTGCAAGATGGCATAGTGTTAGCAGAATCCCTGTTAGAAATGGAGCCCGGTAGCAAGATGGCAGACCAAGGGTGCAAAATGGGTTTGAAGAAAGGGGCCTTAAAAGAAGTGGAATAATAAAATCGCCTTGAAAACATATTTTCTAGACCATTATAAGCAATTACCCGTTAAGAAGAAAAACCAAATTTTATTACAATGCGATTAAGGGTTATGAAAACATTTCTATTCGATTTTTTCACAGTATCTTTTACCGCAAGATCATCTGTTCATCTATAACATCGTTTTTCAAAGGATCTCTATGTACTGCCTTATACAAGGAGGCGGGATTGTCATGTACTGCACAATTGGAAATAGAGCCATATACTAGTCACGTTTGCGTAGATCGCCATATATTGATTAGAGGTCTTTTAAGAATTAATTAGGGTGCAGCACGCTCAAACAGAGATGTTTTTGAGGTCAGATGCTCATACATTCGTTTTCAAATATTCTACTCGCAGTAATTCGAGAATTTCAGTAGCGTCGCATGTAAATTGTTCCAAGTGCATAACAATGATTACGTATACAAACATAATTAACACCTCTATACTAATTATTTAAGTGTATCATGTTAAAGATATTATGTTTGCGTTGTTAGTGGTAGACAGACAATAAATTGCTTCTTCAGATACAAAGTTATATAAAATATGTGGATAAACATTTTTTTAAAATTGAAATGTGTTACGGTAACTTTCGATGGCAACAAAATTTAAAATGCAAGGGCTCGGTGGCTCAGTACAAGTAGGCAAACATTGGGGGTGGGCTAGTCAATCTAGAATTTTAAGTATGATGTTGGTTGTGAGCAATAATTGAGTAAAGAATAGTTAAGAGAATGGACGCCATGTATTTCTTGGGTAGTTGTCGTTATAGTGTAACGGTATAAACGGGTGGTAGAACGGGATTACAGATAAATTGGCCTTTTTGCCCCGACTAGCCAGCGTATGGGTGTAGGTCAGATGTTAAAAAAAATTGCACATCCAGAATAGTAAATCTTACGTAAGTCACAATAGGGGTTGAAGACAAAATCGAGGGTTTGGGCGCCAGAATGTTTGGTAGTCGAAATAAGGGTTGTCGTGCCAAAATTACGAGTACATAGCGTGTCTAAACATACAAAAAACATACGCTTACCTATCCGCAATCAATTCCAGGTGGGCTGGACAGCAATACAGCAAACCGCCTGAAAAAGGGCTTCAAAAAACACTACACGCTTGTCAAATAAAAGCGTGATCAACACTCAATAAAAATTACGTTAATACACCTCCGTGTAAATAATTCGGCATTCAATAATAAACAAAACAAAACAAAATAAAACAAAAAAAATAAGCTATAAAATGAACTCTAAATGAATTAATATTCAACTAAAAATCAAATAAAATACTAAATATTAATAACGCTATTACTCAATAAAATCAAAAAGAAACTAACTACGTTACGTTAAAAACTAAAACGCCGGTAATTTGCAATCACTCAATAAATCTTAAGTTCGCAAAAAAAACGGTTATGTAACACAAAAGAAGGGTGTTTACAGAATTAAACACATTTATGTAAACTAACAAAGCTATAATAAGATTAAAACAATAATATATAAAAAAAAATGGTATAAATATCAACATACGGTAAGGCGCATAAGAAAACAACAAATACTTAATCGGCGACGAAAGACTGGCCAGCGATCGATGTACCGCCGGTCTAAATCACTTAACTATTTCGTGGAAAAATATGACCACATTACCTCAGGGTCAATTGCCCTTTAATACAAAACAAAAGAATAGTATGAAGGCGAAGTGTCAATAATCTAATCACTTAAAATAATTAAATCTAAAGCAAAAAAAAACTTAATTCAATAGGCAAAACAACTCCGCTTTCAAACTTTCGTATACAAGAAAATAATTTAAGGTACATACACAAAAAAAATATGTACACAAGTTCTATTAAATGGTTCCAGAATTATTGAAAATAATCAATCAAAAAAACTATATTATACTACCTTAATAGTTAACTTGACCCCCACTTCTGTGTTACAATATAAGTGGAAGATAACCAGGTGGTCGGTTACGGCTATGACGGAAATGGAATTTCCCTGGTCTGGCAAAATGATGAATGAAATGTAGACTATTGTTCTATGATACACAAACAATTCCTTGACTAAACTCGTTAAAATGTTACTGTATTAATTACTAACTTGTTTTAAAATATTAATATGAGCGTTCAAATGACTTGATAACTTTTAGCTTTAATTGGTTTTATTTCCACTAATAATCCAAAATGTTTATAACTTGATTTAATTAAATATAATTTTTAATATATTGCGAAAGTTTCTTTATCTTTAAATACCAATCAAAAAAAAACGAAAGGGGAAAATAAGGTACCCCAACCACACAAATTCGTTTTCGTCCGTAAGGACTCGGTAAATTTTCAAAAACTACACGTCAGCATAAGTATCCTGTACAGCCTCTCTATGTTTACCTTAAAGTACGAACAATAAGGCCCACATGCAATCTCTATAAATCAAAACCAAAATACCTAATAATAAACTGGACAACTATACTTAAGCGTCTTTATGTCGCTAACATGACATCATACGCCGATAATTCCACACTATTTATTTAACGTACTTAATTTTCTATTATATTTTACGGAAATCAAACGAAATGAACCTTAATTAAACTTATATACAACTATTTACAAACAAACTTTAATCAAACTTCCATAAACGAGGGATAATAAGGAAAAACAACCTAAATTACAAAAAAAATAATTCACAAACAAAGAATCTAAAGCTCACCACACACCTGCCATCCCTAAAGGTCGCTACACGTTAAACCAATTCATCTATAAAACTAAACTTGACACAAAAAAAAAATATGTATATACGGAATCTAAGTACATAAGACTACAAACAAAATTACGCAATACTTATACAGGGTGTTCAAAATACCCTGACACTCCCCTTACAAAAATATTTTCCTTGGGAAAATATATCCGAAAAACAACTTAACCCTACAGGCAACCTACGCCAGGAACAAAAACAAAACTAACACTAACTACAAACGTTAACTCCCACAAACTACTCCACGCGACACCAACGATGTTTTGTACACGCGTTTGGCTGGTGCACTGAAACTCCGCGTCGAGAGCATACGGAAGAGGCCGGGCCACGGTTCACGAGATCCCCGCTTTCCGTTATTCCACAACCGTATACGCAAGACCCAAAATCGCAACACCTCCAACCAAACTCGCTACGCCTACTTGATTAGTCGCCTCTTACGACAAGCAGTGGCATCTGCTGTAGGAAAATTCTTACTCCGTCCCTACACAGAAAAAACGTCCAAGAGGACTTAATCGACATTAGGATTTGGCTTAAGATCTTTAGCATTCCACACACCCTTTGAAATTCCTGAAGCGTCAGACAGTTCGTAAGTCTGATACGAAACCTTTCTCTTAATATAAAATGGACCGATAAATTTTGGCGCTAACTTAGCTGCAAAATAACGAGACGCGTCCGATAAAACATAATTTTTCCGCCACACGGTATCCCCTACCTCAAAATTTGCTAAACGTCTACGTAAATCATAATTTTGTTTACTCTTAATATACGCGGCATTAAGTCTTTTCTTAATATCGTTATAAACAACGCGAAAAATTTCACTTCTCTCTAACAATGGTGTTCTGTCGGCAAAATTTACATTATCTAGATCGGTACTGTTCGTCGGTACTCCCTGCTGTGATCCGTCTATGATCATTTCTCGCCCAAAGTTCGCGAAATAAGGCGTCAGGCCGGTAACTTCATGAGTCGCTGTGCGAATGGCACAGGCAACTTGCGCTAAATACTTATCCCAATTACGTTGATTATCTTCGATATACGACGGTAACATTGTCTTCATAACTCTATTAACACGTTTTGATGGATTCGCCTGAGGATGGTAATTGGCGTTAAATATAATTTTGGCGTTATAAGACGTTACCATTATCTGAAATTCTTTACTCCTAAATTGTGATCCATTGTCACACAAAACGTATAACGGTACTCCAAACATAAGAAAAACATTTTCTTCGATATTCTTAACTACACTCGCAGCGGTAGCGGCACGTAACGGGAAGAAAAGTACAAATTTCGAAAAATAATCGGCAACTACTAAAACATATGAATAACCTCGAGATGATCTCGGTAACGGTCCTACAATATCCGTGGCAATCATTTGCCAAGGCTTGTCGATAACGGGATGTTTTGCCATAAGGCCGGCCGGTTTCTTCTGTTCCGGTTTATGTCTAATACAAGTCTCACAATGTCGAACGTAACGTACCACGTCTGCCTTTAACTTCGGCCAATAATACTGTCGTGAAATTCTCTCATAAGTCTTAAAAATACCTGCATGCCCTGCTCTAGGGTCATCATGACACTGCGATAATATCTGGGAATGTTCTCCCTTCGGCACTACAACTCTCCACTGTTCCTCGTTTCTCAACTTCGGATAACTACACTTCGCATGCTTCAATAACTTTCCCTTTTCTATCCGCCATTGCGGGTACGCAATAGGTCTTGCCTTAACATTCTTCTTCATCCGTGTCAACCACTTATCGTCATCTTTCACATCTTCTACTTCCTTTCCCTCGTCTTCTACTATAGTCTCGTCTGGTAAGTCAATATCGGGTTTACTCGTCACTTCAAGTGCGTCAATAACTGGTACGGAACGCGATAATGTATCCGGTACGACATGATCCTTTCCTTTCCAATGAATAATTTCGAAACTATACTGCTGAAGGCGTATAGCCCAACGCGCTAATCGACCGGTAGGTTCCTTTAAATTATGTAACCAAACTAACGATGCGTGATCGGTAATAACCGTAAATTCTGCTCCCTCCAAATATGGACGTAATTTCTCTACTGACCAAAGCACGGCTAAACACTCTTTTTCGGTAGTCGAAAACTTTCTTTCGTTCTTCGTCAATGATCTGCTGTTATAACAAATAACTCTTTCTTCGCCATCAATGGTCTGCGTTAGTACTGATCCAATGCCATAATCCGAAGCGTCTGTTTGCACAGTAAATGGTAGCGAAAAATCTGGACACGATAAAATAGGTGCGGTAACTAAACAATCCTTAATAATTCCGAAAGCTTTTTCGCAATCCTCATCCCAAACAAATTTTGCAAATTTCTTCAATAATTTCGTTAAAGGCGCTATAATCGTAGAAAAATTTTGAATAAAACGACGGTACCAACTAGCTATTCCGATAACTCGCTTTACTTCCGTAGCACTCTTAGGTGTCGGTATCTTTAAAATGGCGCTAACTTTATCCGGATCTACCGATAACCCATCCGCATTAATTACGTAACCTAAATATCGTAACTCCGATTGACAAAAGGTACATTTGTCCCTGCCTAACGTTATTCCTGCCTCCGTAAATCGACGAAAAACTTCTTGTAGAACTTCTAGGTGTTTCTCATATGTAGGTGTACAAATAATCGTATCATCAAGATAAACGAAAACATAAGGTTCTAATTCCGGTCCCAAAACTCGGTCAATAAATCGTTGCCAACTGGCTGGTGCGTTAGCCAAACCGAACGGTAGTCGTTTAAACTGAAATAATCCCCTGTTGGGTACGGTAAAAGCTGTATATTGCTTAGAGTCCTCCGCCATTGGTATCTGCCAATACGCGGACTTGATGTCCAAAGACGAAATAAATTTTGCGTCACGAAGTCTGTCCAAAATCGAGGACACGTAAGGTAACGGATACGCGTCCTTCTCGGTAACCTTATTCACTTTTCGAAAGTCGACACAAAATCGGTAACTATTATCTTTCTTCTTCACTAATAAGACCGGACTGGACCACGCACTCGTGGATTTTTCCACCACGTCCAACTTCAGCATCTTCTCCAATTCGATATCAATCTGTTGTTGTATAAAGGGCGATACGCGATAATAACGTTGCTTAATCGGTTCACTATTGGTCTTAATATGGTGTTGAACTAAAGAAGTACATCCAATTTCTTTACCTTCGATAGACGTGAAATAATCGGTAACCAACTGGTCTAATTTCTGTAATTGGTCGCTACTCAAGTCTAATCGGGATTGTATTCCATGCTCTCCATTCTCTAAAGCTTCAATTGTCTCCAAATTTTCAAATCTCCATTCACCTTTACGTAAATCCGGTATGATGTTAGTTTGTTTCCAAAAATCTACTCCCAAAATAAGATGATGCGGTATATCCGGTACGACAAGAACACTGATAATGACAACCTTTCCTTTAATCTCGATGGCTACAGTCGCGGTACCTGTACTCCTAACTGACTGACCGTTTGCTACAACACACGTTGACGTAAATCGTTTATCTAATTTAACACCCAAATGACTTAATTTCTTCCAACCTTTTTCTCCTAATATGGTCTTCGTTGACCCACTATCCAATAAACCTAATAACTCTTGTCCGTAAATTTTAACGTTCACAAATGGTCTTTCATCTGAATCTTTAGAATCAAAAACGTAATCCAAAACAACTTTAGTCTTTAAAAATTTCGCGTCATCCCTAGCTCTTAATGAATTATAGTACACTGCCGACTTAACAAAAATTCTAGAAGACAATACGCGGCTCTTTATTGCCTCCTTAACCCGTTTCCCGAATTCGAACACTTAGGACAATTCTTAACTGTAAAATCCTTCTTTCCACAACGATAACAATAACGATTCTTAATGGTATCCTTACAACGCGACGCCAGATGTCCGGTCTTCTGACAATTCCAACATGACCTACCCTCAACTCTACTCGGCGTTATCTTCACTTCCTGTATCGGTACTTCCTTATTCTTAATCGTCACAACCGGTGGGGTTTCTCCCACGTACGCTAAATCTACTTCTAGGTCGGAGCGTTTCCGACTAGGCGGTACATAACTATTCATTGCTTGAACTCTTTCTTCAATAAGTCTTCCATACTTAATTAGTTCGTTAATCGAGCTAACCTCCGTTAAACCCAATTGTGCCTGATAAGAAGGCGCGATATTTTTCCGCAAAATACGTAATTGCTTATCCTCCGACAAAGTTTCGTTTAAACGCGAAAATAAAGTCCGCATAACAACGATATAAATTCCTATAGTCTCGTCCGTACCTTGAGTACGACGCTTAATCTCATTTAATAATCTATCGTCATAATCTATTGGCTGGAATTGAATTTTCAACAATTCCACCAACTCACCCCACGTCCTAACTTCCCTTCTAACGGAACGAACGTAAATCAAAGCGTTACCCGTAAACAAATCTAAACATTCCGAAAATAATTGCGCGTCATCAACTCTACGTGAAATCTGTAATTCTGAAATCCGTTCCAAAAAAGCACTTAACGATAAGGATATAGTATCTCCCGAAAATGATAAATTCCATTTGCAAACCGGTGTACTTTTTACTACTACACTCCTAACAGGTGATGTACTAAAATTTAAATTACTAATCGGTACTGAAATATCTGTTTTTGAATTTTGATCGTCATTATTCGAAACACTACTTACTATTTCCAAAGGTAAACTTTTTGAAATTACTCGTTTATTCAAAATTTCGTACGTAGACTGAGCTACCGCAATTTCAACAAACAAACTTTCTTTAATCTTAACATCGATATCGGTTGTCGGAATTGAATTATTAACTCTACCTAACAAATATTTGAGCTTGGTTTCTATGGTCGTTAAAATTTTTGTGGACGGATTAATTTTGACTCCCTCTAATAATTTTCCTAATTCCAATTTCGTTTCCTCAATAGCACTCTTATCTGTTTCAAAATCGAAAGGATAATCGGGACGTGATGCAATTTTACCACTACTTTCCTCACTTAAAATATTCCGTAACAATGCACGTAACGCAGTTACCCCTAACGATAGATCACCACCTCTAACCGCTATCTCATATCTTACCTCACTAGGTGTAAGCCTATCTACATTAATTTTATAACCCATATTTAATCTTTCGATACGTAAATAAAAAACTTAATTCAACAATAAAATAATCCTGAAGCGAAAATACTGAAATACTATCCTAAGAAAAAAAAAAGAAATCTACGAAAAAAAACCACCCTAAAATGTCCCACGTTGAAGCGCCAACTTTACCTGTAACGGTATAAACGGGTGGTAGAACGGGATTACAGATAAATTGGCCTTTTTGCCCCGACTAGCCAGCGTATGGGTGTAGGTCAGATGTTAAAAAAAAATTGCACATCCAGAATAGTAAATCTTACGTAAGTCACAATAGGGGTTGAAGACAAAATCGAGGGTTTGGGCGCCAGAATGTTTGGTAGTCGAAATAAGGGTTGTCGTGCCAAAATTACGAGTACATAGCGTGTCTAAACATACAAAAAACATACGCTTACCTATCCGCAATCAATTCCAGGTGGGCTGGACAGCAATACAGCAAACCGCCTGAAAAAGGGCTTCAAAAAACACTACACGCTTGTCAAATAAAAGCGTGATCAACACTCAATAAAAATTACGTTAATACACCTCCGTGTAAATAATTCGGCATTCAATAATAAACAAAACAAAACAAAATAAAACAAAAAAAATAAGCTATAAAATGAACTCTAAATGAATTAATATTCAACTAAAAATCAAATAAAATACTAAATATTAATAACGCTATTACTCAATAAAATCAAAAAGAAACTAACTACGTTACGTTAAAAACTAAAACGCCGGTAATTTGCAATCACTCAATAAATCTTAAGTTCGCAAAAAAAACGGTTATGTAACACAAAAGAAGGGTGTTTACAGAATTAAACACATTTATGTAAACTAACAAAGCTATAATAAGATTAAAACAATAATATATAAAAAAAAATGGTATAAATATCAACATACGATAAGGCGCATAAGAAAACAACAAATACTTAATCGGCGACGAAAGACTGGCCAGCGATCGATGTACCGCCGGTCTAAATCACTTAACTATTTCGTGGAAAACAACTCCGCTTTCAAACTTTCGTATACAAGAAAATAATTTAAGGTACATACACAAAAAAAATATATACAGAAGTTCTATTAAATGGTTCCAGAATTATTGAAAATAATCAATCAAAAAAACTATATTATACTACCTTAATGGTTAACTTGACCCCCACTTCTGTGTTACAATATAAGTGGAAGATAACCAGGTGGTCGGTTACGGCTATGACGGAAATGGAATTTCCCTGGTCTGGCAAAATGATGAATGAAATGTAGACTATTGTTCTATGATACACAAACAAGTCCTTGACTAAACTCGTTAAAATGTTACTGTATTAATTACTAACTTGTTTTAAAATATTAATATGAGCGTTCAAATGACTTGATAACTTTTAGCTTTAATTGGTTTTATTTCCACTAATAATCCAAAATGTTTATAACTTGATTTAATTAAATATAATTTTTAATATATTGCGAAAGTTTCTTTATCTTTAAATACGCTTTGCACGGTAAATAAGAGGCACTTGGAAGAACGATGATTTTAAAATCCGCAGAAGCGATATAAACCAAAGAGGTCACTGAAGCACTATACAACACGACGATGTCCTCTAGGTAACTTTACGTAAAACCGAAATCGGCACTAGGTATAATCCTTTGGTGATGAACAATTTTAATAAATCCCTTTTACAGGTAATCTTCAGGAGTAGCTAAACTACCCTTACTACACAACAAGTACGTTCGCTAAACACCACAAGGTCCCAAAATTCCAACGTTCTAAACCACCCCTTAAAGCGTAACACTAAATGGCACCGTACTACTCGAAAGCACGATCAGTTTCTGAATCCCAAAAATTATTAACAAATTCCATCTTTGAATTTTGAATCCCACTACTCATAAAAACTCTTATCTAATTTAATTCCACCAATCAAAAAAAACGAAAGGGGAAAATAAGGTACCCCAACCACACAAATTCGTTTTCGTCCGTAAGGACTCGGTAAATTTTCAAAAACTACACGTCAGCATAAGTATCCTGTACAGCCTCTCTATGTTTACCTTAAAGTACGAACAATAAGGCCCACATGCAATCTCTATAAATCAAAACCAAAATACCTAATAATAAACTGGACAACTATACTTAAGCGTCTTTATGTCGCTAACATGACATCATACGCCGATAATTCCACACTATTTATTTAACGTACTTAATTTTCTATTATATTTTACGGAAATCAAACGAAATGAACCTTAATTAAACTTATATACAACTATTTACAAACAAACTTTAATCAAACTTCCATAAACGAGGGATAATAAGGAAAAACAACCTAAATTACAAAAAAAATAATTCACAAACAAAGAATCTAAAGCTCACCACACACCTGCCATCCCTAAAGGTCGCTACACGTTAAACCAATTCATCTATAAAACTAAACTTGACACAAAAAAAAATATGTATATACGGAATCTAACTAAGTACATAAGACTACAAACAAAATTACGCAATACTTATACAGGGTGTTCAAAATACCCTGACAATAGTTATAGCTTCTAGTTCGGAATACGAAGAATAGCTTATAGGTGAGTGACAAATAAGTAAGCAAAATGGGGTTAACTAAATTATAATGAACTTCAAATTAAATGGTAACATGAATATATAAATTCGACAAATAAGAGGGGTACCCGTAGGGGTAGATTGTAATACAAAGGTTAAGTTAAATTTTGAGTTAATATAACAAGAATGATTGAATCCAATTTACCTTATATGAACTTTTAAGCAAAATGTGCAAAATCAGTTACGTTACCGTTCCAAAATATTCAGGATTCGGTTTACTCGAGGTGAGCAAGCGATTAAGTACATCAATAATCTTACTTCGGTGTCGTTTCCTTGCGCAAGTAGCGTTGGCCGAAGCAATACCAGCTAGATGAAAAAAAAAACAATAACAAATCGGACCATAAGCAATAAGTTGGTCCGAGAAATGAATACGTTAATTACTTAATGATTATCGACAGGTTCGAATACTGAAGTTAATACAATAAATTATGTTTGAATAGGCAAGCAAGTAGTTCAAGGTAAATGTGATTTACAAATTTAGTAACAATTCAAGCTTAAGAATATGAATTTAGAATAGAAATAAACAGGCAAATAGTTACCGTTAGATTTTGAAATATAAATTATAATATAATTATACAGTATAGATGGCGTAAAACGCAATCTTTGAACTTAAGGAAGTAAAATGAGAATCTACTAACATGAATAATTTCGGCGGGGCAAGTTACTTAATAGTTGAATAGTAAATTATTAGCAATCTTGAGGTGACAGGACTGCAGTTTTACTGGTTGTAGTTCGTTGAAATCGAATTTCTTCGGTGGAACCGCGAATCGATGGAAAATTAAGATGGCAGCGGCGTTGTTGGATGATGACGGCGTTTGATGACGTAGCGAAGTAGTAGAAAAGTAGATAAACACGTAGTAAAACGCTATGGAAGAGAATAGGACATTAGGTGACGAAATTATACAAAAAGGAGTACTGACCTTGTAAGCTGGTAGCCACAAGCGTTTAAGTAGATATTAAGAAAACAACACTCTTGAATGCTTTAAAGACGTAAATATCACGTTAATTAAGTGACGAGACTAGCATAAGGTTCAGGCACAAAACTATTTGGTCGTTGAACGATAAATCCGGAAATATCCGTTTTTATAAGAAAATCGCGTCAAACGAATAGCGGTTCAAGTGAGTAGCGAATTAACAACTTTCTAGGCACACTAACGGGCAGGAAACAAAAACAAAAAAAAAACGGAAACAAGTGTTTGAGACTAACGAACACAAATGCACCAATAGGAATTAAGTAAAATGTATTTGTACGTCATCCGACGGTAAAAGTAAAGACGAATGATTCCATAGAGTAGAGATTATAGAAATATAACCAATTTATATAAGAGAACATAACAAATGTTACATCTAACTTTAATCAATTAATGAAATCAGTATATTTTTAAAATGTAGATTACGAAATTGCCCATTATTATACAAACAATATTCCGCGATTACGTGAAAGTGGACGTCTCTGTTTTATTTTTATTACTTATGAATTCCTAATTACTCTAATTATGGTTGCAATACAAAAAATTATCATTTACTCCACAAATGTTCAAACCGCAGTTTTACGATAATATTAGCGCCACAAAAAACAGTATATTACGTACAAATTTGATGATCTATTACAGAAAGAGATAGAGAAGCATACTGTACTTAGACTTCCACCCTACCATCCACATTTCAATTCAATAGAATTAATTTGGGCACAAATAAAAAACATCGCAAAAAGAAACGTGATAATTAATTTTAACAAAGTAAAAGCTTTATTGGAAAAAGAAATTTCGAATGTTACGCAGGACCTTTAGCGAAATTGTTGCAACAAAATTATTCAAAATGAAGACAATTACTTAAAAAAACGAACAGTTTCTTGATATTTAAACGCAACGTATTGTCCCAAATTTGCAGAAGAAAATAGCTCGGACGAAGACTTTAATGATAGTGATTAATTCCTTTTATTATATAATATGAATATTTTAAGTATTTCTACATGTTCACTATGTATATAAATTATTAAATTAATAAAATAACACAAAATTTTAATTGTGATTTTGTACAAGTACCAACGATTATTTACGCTGCCACTGGATATTTTAAGCTATTACACCTCACGATCGTTCCCGAACACAACGACGTATACTACGCGATCCGAATCATCTCTGGTTGCGCGAGCTGTAATTGTTCTTAACTTACATTTAGTGTCTACACACTGTAATGAACTTCGTACTCTTCAACCAGTCGGGTTTTTAATACTTAACTCCATACGACATTACGTACCTCACCGTTCTTTTCAACTTTGTTTGACTGTACTTGGCCGCTATTGTTCAAATGATCGCATTTAGATTAAATATATCACCTGATTGGTGTTGGAATCTACAGTTACCCTCTATGTGTGGTTCGACCTCCTTCAAGATTTGACGTGTCTGAGTGCGACCTTTCGAGGTGTACGTCGTATACGCCACATTTCTGAGTTTGTGTAATTTGACGATAGGGTATTACCTACAAACGAATCGCCAACCCCGTAAGACACAAATGCTGTAGAAGGCTCCTTTGGGGCCGACGATTGTTGTTTTAATGGTTCCGCACCCTCAGTCTTGCATAATTCTAGATCTCATCACCTCTCTCTATCACGTTTCACTTCATCTTTAATGTTGATCCTTCCGCAGGTTAACCCATAAAAACCTTGTTAAGAATTTTAATTCCTTTAAACACAAGGCGATAGTAGTTACGTTAAAAATTTTAAATACTGGTAATGTGGGACGATATCATTAAATCAGATCATGCCAATTAAGGTCCTCAAAATTTCTTATACGTATATGTGAGTAACTTATATAGTATGTAATTGTTGGAGGATACCTTTGAGGACACAATCAAATGAAAATTGAAGAACATTAGGTAAATCATACACTATGTAACTTTTCGGGCATACCGTTGGAGTCAAGATTTTAAAACTTGACCGTTGTAAGAGTATTTTCCTTAGGAGAAAAAGCTATTACTTAAGCACTGTTCGTAAATTGTTTTGTCCAGCTGTGACATGTTTATACTAATGAAACAAATAACTATTTTTTGTTAGACAAAAAGGGTAGAAGATATTTAATAGTTTAATGTACTATTTTTTTTCTATCTGACACAGTTCATACGTTAGCAAGGCAAATGTGAATAGGTATACTAAATACAGTCATCATTAAATCACTGCTACAAACGCATAAGACCTTATATGCATAATTAGGGCAAGTAAAAGCCCATAGCAAACTTTATTATATGTACAAATCCATAATTATTGACTTTGCTTGGTTATACGCTGAGAATAAAATAAGGTAAATCTGCCCATGGTTAAGCTTACGTAAAGAATAGATCACTTATTTTATAATGTTTAGTGGTGATTCATATCCGAGGTCTTCAAAGGACACATTTAATAAAGTGGTACCCTACTTTGGCTTTGGAGTGGGGATTGTCCACATAGGTGAGCATTTTTCGTATGGTGTAACAACCTTTTTTTGTGGTTGTATTAAAAAGTACATTAATTTAAGAATCGTTCATTTATTTGGCGTAATATTAGAAAAGTTTTTAATTATTAATATGTAGAATTGAGAATGGCAATTTAATTGGCATTTCCTAGAACAAATCTTTTGGGTGTAATATTACATAAATAGTTATAGTTCCTTTCTTAAAAAATTGGATTTATATTATGGTATCCCCGCAACGCGTGAAGGCTTTTAGGGGGAATACACTTGAGTTTTTCTGAAAGATTTTTTTTTTTAATTCACTTAATGCTGAATGTTACAGCAGTAAGCATGATTTTTGCCTAATTTTTTATATTTGGTGCCATCAGATTTTGGTGGTAAGTTATTTTCTAATTCATTATATTTAAAACTAAAGCCTTTGCTTTTTTTTAGGCACCTTTTTAAGTACTCACTTTTTAAGTACTCACTTTTAAGTACCCACTTTTATTTTTTTACTTTTAATTACTTACTTTGCACTTAGTTTGCAATTATTTTACTCATATTTTTTTAATGCATACTTTTATATGGCATTTTTATAATAATTATTTTTAATGGTACGTATAAGTCAGTAATTTACTATTCTATTTTCTAATTTAAATGGCAATTTTTACTTGAATTACATTTTACAACGCAAGTTCTACATACTTTTATAAATAAATTTTGTGAATTAAACTTCAAAGAAATTCAATAAAGTTATGGACACAATATATAAAGGGAAATAAGCAAGACATTGACCTCACCAAGTTCACCATTCTGCTTCATAGTTACCAGTTACAGTTTATGTACCGAACGTTCAAAGGTAATGTTTTTATATAATTTTAGAATAGCATAAGACTTCTGATTTTTAACCTTTTCAATCAGATATTAAATAAACTAAGTATATCATGTTATTTTATTTTCATTTTGATAAATTGTTTATTATTATTCCTTAACTAGGTTTTGTTGTTCTATATATATATATATATATATATATATATATATATATATATATATATATAATAAGACAACATGGCGCTACGATGATTTTATCATTTTTTCATAATTTTTAGATAACATTTTTTATGAATTTAAGTATAAGTTGAAAAAATAAGTTATAGAATGCTAGGCAGTATTTCAGGTATATTAATTAAACTCTAAATTTTAGTAACTCTCCCTATCTCAATTTACCGAATGAGCCGACGGACAGAGCGAATTGTTATTTGAGTAATTTTTATATTAATTTAAAATTATTCGATCAATTACAAATTTGTTTTATTACATCATCGCTTTTGTGTTAATGTTATAAGTTAGGCCCAGTTTTAGTGTTTATATACTTAGGCAGCCGCTTTTAATGTTACAATTTGGCACTGAGCAGGGACATTGAAATTTATTACATTTTATTACATTCAGAATTTATTACGTTGAAATTTATTACTCATATTTGATATTATTACGTTTACATTTGATGTTACAAATTTACTGATGGGCCAGAAAAGGGATTTGCTTTGATTTTCAATGCTGGATTATTCTCACTTAGTGTTTGTTTCATTTTGATTTTATGTTAAGAGTTGACAGAATATTAAGGAGTTTCCATTTATTGTTATGCTTGGTATTTTAATGTGTAATATACATAATGAAATTTATTGATTGTGTTATATAATATGTTTTACGATGTCAAATTTAAATTACTTAGTTGATTGTTTATATATAGTGATGAGTTATTAGTTCGAAGTTATAACTTTTCGTTATTTATTTATGTAAATGGAGCAGAACGGTTAACAGTGGAATGAGTAAGCTGTAAACTCTTAAGACAGAAATTATTAGTAATGCAGAAATTTAGATCAAATCCAAATTTATTTGATTCATACCAGAAGTTACGAAATAGATTCAAAGACAGTAGTAATGTGGAATTATTGAAGGTAAAAAAATTATCGCAATTAAAATGATATAGAAAAACATATTCAGTCTTCAATTAAACTTTTTAAACATAAGCCCTCGAAATCAGAATATCTTAGGCTACACACACGTTTAATTCATATTTTGAAACGCTTAAATTATACTACTTTTGATAGTTTTTATATTTACATGATCAATTGTTGACTTTATGTAACGAATCGTTAGAATTAATCGAATCTATAAATGAAAATATTGAATTAAATAATGATGTTTCAAATTTAGATACTTCTAATATTTCGATGTCACAAAACGACCCTGTTAATACTTCAGTTAATATTCCTACAGAAGATTTTTCCAAGTTAATTAATAACTTACAAATTTCTAAAAGTTCTGTTCCTGTCTATAAATTAAATTTAAAATTTAATGGTAGTGAGAAAGAAGTTTTTACTTTTATTCAAAGATGTGAGGAGCTAATGATTGCTCGAAATATTTTTAGGAAGGAGATGCTTTTATCTGGTGTTGATTTATTTGCAGGGAAAGGTTTAGTTTGGTATAGGGCGATTAAATCGTTTTTACAGACTTGGGGTGATCTTATTACTAAATTAAAGAGTGACTTTTTACCGGAAGGACATGACGAAGTTTTGTTAGATGATATTAAAAATCACAAATAGGCTTTTGATGAAATTCCAACCCTTTTTATTTCTGAAATGGTTAATTTATTTTCTCAATTAGATATTCCTCCTACGGAAGGTGAACAATTAAAGATTATAATGAAAAATTTACAACCTTGGTTTGCTACTCAATTAGCCCTTGTTAGTGTAAATGATATTTTTCATTTAGTAGAGTTGTAAAAAATTACAACAAGTAAAAGCTCAGAATTCTAAATTCAAATTTAATTCTTATTCAGAATCACAAAGACAATCTGATTATAAGCCTTCTTCTGCAGTGAAACAAAATATTAAACCTAAGGTCCATTTTTCAGGTATTAAACCAAAAAATATGAATTCTACTTTTACTACTCCAAAAATTAATACAGCTAAGTCTTCAACATCATGCTTTAAATGTAGACAGTTGGGTCATACCTATCACACCTGTGATAAGGGTGATGATAGAATCTTTTGTTTTAGATGTGGTTATTCCAATTTTTCTAATTGTCCGAGATGTAAAGTTGCAAAAAACTGGTAAAAGGAAAGTGTTCCGACACATTTCTTATGATTTTTCAGAGGCTGACAAGCATGTTTTTAACAAATGGTTGATTACTGTTAAGGAATTTTTTGGAACTTCGAAAAATTGTTCTAAATTTGTTGAGAAGAATGATGATGTTAGACCTTTTATTAATGTTAGGATTTTTAAGGAGAATTTTATTGCTTTATTAGATAGTGGAGCTACCGTAACAATTTTAGGTAAGCCTGCTTTGTATTTGATTGATAAATATGATTTAAAATTAAATAGAAATTCGCCTTTTTCATCATTGGTTATTGCTGATGGTTCTTCACAATCCATTTTGGGGAGTGTTGATTTATCTTTGACTATTAATGGTATTACTAAAACTATTCCAGTTATTGTTTCTGAATTTATTACTACTGCAATTACTTTGGGGGTAGATTTTTGTCGTTTATTTGAAATTAAAGCTGATTTTGGTGAAAATCCTTTTGTTGCAAACTCTGCGGAGACAACTTTTTCTATGATTAAGAGTATTGATGATCTTAATAATGATCAATTTTTTGAATTAGATCAAGTTATTGATCTTTTTAAAACCTTATCAACTTCAAAGTTAGGTAAGACAAATAAAGTTTTTCATTCAATTAATACTGGTGATGCAGTACCAATTAAACGACGTTATTTTCCATTATCTCCTGCTATGTTGGAGCATGCAAACAGAGAAATTGATGATATGTTAGAGCAAGGAATTATTAAACCCAGTTCTTCTCCTTGGCATTCTCCAATGGTTTTAGTTAAGAAGAAGTCAGGTGATTTTAGAGTTTGTTTTGATGCTAAGAAATTAAATTCTGTTACAAAAAAAGAAGCTTACCCTTTACCATTTTTAAACGATATTTTGGATAAATTAAGAGATGCTCGATATTTAACTTCAATTGATTTAAAGAAAGCTTTTTGGCAAATTCCTTTAGACGTGGAGAGTTGTGAAAAAACTGCTTTTACTGTTCCACGTAGAGGATTATTTGAGTATACCGTTATGCCCATGGGACTTGCAAACGCACCCAGTACATTACAACGATTTATGGATTCCATTTTAGGACATGATTTATCTCAATCAGTTTTTGTTTATTTACACGATATTATTATTTTTTCCAGTACTTTCAAGGAACATATTGATATTTTAAGGGAAGTTTTTAAAAGGCTTAAGGATGCCAATTTAAATATTAATTTAGATAAATGTGAATTTTGTAAACCTCGATTATCATATTTAGGCTTTGTTATTGATAAGAATGGTCTTCACACCGATCCTTCAAAGGTGGAAGCTATTACTGAATTTCCTCAACCACATACTTTTACAGAAGTTAAACGTTTTATTGGAATGTGTTCTTGGTATAGACGTTTCATTCATGATTTTTCCACAATTTTAGCTCCGATTAATAATTTATTGAAAGGTAAGAAGAAATCTCAGAAAGTTTTATGGAATGACGAAGCGAATGATTCATTTTTAAAAATTAAATCTTTATTAGTTGATGCTCCTATTTTAGCGAGCCCTGATTTTTCTAAAACATTTTATTTACAATGTGATGCATCTAATTGCGGAGTTGGATGTGTGTTAACACAAGGAGTCGGAGAAAATGAAGTTGTTATTGCCTATGGTTCTCGTACTTTAAACAAAGCCGAGCAAAATGATTCTATTACAGAACGTGAGTTACTTGCCGTTATTTTTGGTATTCAAAAGTTTAGACCTTATATTAAAGGTACCCATTTTAAAGTTATTACTGATCATCATTCATTGATTAGGCTCAATAATTTAAAAGATCCTTCTGGTAGATTAGCCAGATGGAGTGTTAAACTTCAACAATTTGATTTTGAAGTTATTCATCGTAAAGGTAAATTAAATGTTGTTCCTGATGCACTTTCTAGAGCACCTTTGGAAGTTAGTTCTTTAGAATTTTCTGTTGTCGATTTAGACGATTGGTATAAGAAAATGTTAGCCAACGTTTCTAAAAATCCTGAATTATTTCCCGATTGGAGAGTTGAAGATAATAAACTCTACAAATTTATTTCTAATGATTTAAACATCGAATCGAATTTAGTGGAATGGAAATTAGTTGTTCCGAAATCTTTAAGGAAAGATATTTTACGAAAATTTCATGATGATCCTACATCATCACATTTCGGGGTTTTTAAAACTTTAAAGAATTTTATTACTGGCCAAAAATGAAGTCATCTATTTCGAAATATATTAGGAATTGCAATGTTTGTAACCGAAGCAAGTCTTCACAATTTAATCATTATGGTTTTATGGGGAAAGAGAAAAATGTTTCTTATCGAAGAGTGGAAACACAGTTTTATTAGTTATTTGTGATTGGTTTACTAAGTTTACTTTGATTCACCCTATGCGCAGTGCTACTGCTAAAAGTATTTGTCAATATATTGAGAATTATGTATTTCTAGTTTACGGTGTTCCTCAAATTTGTATGGTGGACAATGGTCCTCAATTTAAAAGTTCACAATTTAAAAATTTAATGAGTTCTTATAAAGTTCAATCCGTTTAGTTTAATGCAAGTTATCATCCACAAGTAAATTTTGTTGAGAGAGTTAATAAAGTAGTAGGTACTGCAATCAGGTCTTATATTCAAGATTGGGATGTTGAAATTCACAAAATTGCCCATGCCATTCGTAACGCTGTTCATGAGTCTACGAAATTTTCACCTTCCTTTTTGGCGTTTGGTCGGACAGTTCCTATTTCTGGAGATTTTTATGGTCGACTAAAGGATTTCAAAGAGGATGATTTATTTATTACTAACCGTGAACAATTAGTTCAAGATTTAAATGAACTTTTACCCATTTTTAAACATGTTAAACAAAATTTACATGCAGCTTACGAAAGAAATTCAAAATCTTACAATTTGCGACGTCGTCCGTTGAAATTAAATGTTGGCGATTTGGTTTGGAAAAAGAATTTTACTTTATCTGATGCGACTAAAAATTAATTAAATGTGCTTATTTCGCACATTATTTTATTTTATATTTTTTGTGGCTTTGCAAACCACTTATTTTATTTTTTGCTACATTTGTTAGCACGATGGTTGATATTTAGATCCCATCGTGCGATTGATTTGTTTAGCACGATGGTTGATATTTAGATCCCATTGTGCGATTGAATTGCCGACTTTGTGGGACATTAGTTCTCAAGCAGATTATCTTCCTTTATTGGATTTACAATTTGCTATTGTTACAATAGTAAAATTGAAGATAACTATTTTGAGTTTACCTCTGATCGTTAATTTGACGTGTAAAACTCATAACCATGGATAAGAAAACTAGTAATGCTTCTATACATTTTTATTTTTTGATTGATTTAGTTATTTTGTTTTTCCTGATTTGTGTAGTGTTACTATTCTTGGACGGTGCTTGAGGACTTCGGTTCGCCTCGTGTCAACCTCGATTAGTTCACTTCCTGATTATGACGTTTTGGTAGTTTTAGGAGGGGGTTGTTGTGTTCGTAAGAGTGCTTCATCTTTCTCTTGGCTACTCACCTAGATTTCGATTTATTTATAAAGTGTGCCTGTTAGTTAGGGAATGTTTATTCTTGGACGACGACTGTGGAACAACATGAAACCTGAATCTCGTGAAGGGTGGAGTGGCCCCTCTTGTTCTCCACGACGAAGCATCCAGAGCTAATTTGCCATGAAAATAGTCGTATCTTGGAATTACCGATTTTGACTCATTTATCGAACGTGACAGTGGTAGTTGTGTTATGTACCTAGGAGGCTTGGTTTGAGACCACCGGGGTAGGGTAATTGAACCGCTCTCTCTCGACCTCAAATCTCGCGATTATTTATTATTAGTCCGGAAGGATTTTTTCTATTTTTATACTCTCGAGTAGAGTGGCGTTTAGCCTTGATTTTTTATAAAGTTGCACGATGACCGTTTCCGGGTTCTCTGCCCACTGTCCCTTCAGGTCATGGTAGGTTTCGGTTTCCGTTCCTTTTTTTACCTTAGATTCAAATTTTTTTACCGGATACTCATTTTGCTCTTCTGATGGTGGTTTGCTTCACTAACCCCAGCAGTTAAAGTTTTTTACTTTATTTAAGGTTTCGGGTCCTTGATTCTCGACTAGTGGCGTGTGCGGGTGGTAGCGCGTCATTAGCTTTTTTTGGTGTTGCGAGGGGTCTTTCCTGACCAACGTCACCACATTTTCCGTACTTCTTCGTACATTTTCTTGTTATTTTTTTAAATATTGCTTATATTTTAATTAGTTTAACATTTTGTATTTTTTAAATTTTAATAATTTCATTGATTAGCTTAGTGTTTGGAATCTCCGCTTTAGTGATCTCCGAGTCCAAATTTTAGGAGGGGGTGTGTAACAACCTTTTTTTGTGGTTGTATTAAAAAGTACATTAATTTAAGAATCGTTCATTTATTTGGTGTAATATTAGAAAAGTTTTTAATTATTAATATGTAGAATTGAGAATGGCAATTTAATTGGCATTTCCTAGAACATATCTTTTGGGTGTAATATTACATAAATAGTTATAGTTCCCTTTCTTAAAAAATTGGATTTATATTGTGGTATCCGCGCAACGCGTGAAGACTTTTAGGGAGAATACACTTGAGTTATTCTGAAAGCTTTTTTTTTTAATTCACTTAATGCTGAATGTTACAGCAGTAAGCATGATTTTTACCTAATTTTTTATATTTGGTGCCATCAGATTTTGGTGGTAAGTTATTTTCTAATTCATTATATTTAAAACTAAAGCCTTTGCTTTTTTTTAGGCACCTTTTTAAGTACTCACTTTTTAAGTACTCACTTTTAAGTACCCACTTTTATTTTTTTACTTTTAATTACTTACTTTGCACTTAGTTTGCAATTATTTTACTCATATTTTTTTAATGCATACTTTTATATGGCATTTTTATAATAATTATTTAATGGCACGTATAAGTCAGTAATTTACTATTCTATTTTCTAATTTAAATGGCAATTTTTACTTGAATTACATTTTACAACGCAAGTTCTACATACTTTTATAAATAAATTTTGCGAATTAAACTTCAAAGAAATTCAATAAAGTTATGGACACAATATATAAAGGGAAATAAGCAAGACATTGACCTCACCAAGTTCATCATTCTGCTTCATAGTTACCAGTTACAGTTTATGTACCGAACGTTCAAAGGTAATGTTTTTATATAATTTTAGAATAGTATAAGACTTCTGATTTTTAATCTTTTCAATCAGATATTAAATAAACTAAGTATATCATGTTATTTTATTTTCATTTTGATAAATTGTTTATTATTATTCCTTAACTAGGTTTTGTTGTTCCTATATATATATATATATATATATATATATATATATATATATATATAAAAAGACAACATGGCGCTCGAGATTTTATCATTTTTTCATAATTTTTAGATAACATTTTTTTATGAATTAAGTATAAGTGAAAATAATTAAGCTTATGAGAAGCAGGCAGTATTTCAGGTATATTAATTAAACTCTAAATTAGAACTCTCCCTATCTCAATTTACCGATGAGCCGACGGCAGTAGCGATTGTTATTTGGTAATTTTTTATATTAATTAAAATTATTCGATCAATTACAAATTGTTTATTACATCATCGCTTTTGTGTTAATGTTATAAGTTGGCCCAGTTTTAGTGTTTATATACTTAGGCAGCCGCTTTTAATGTTATAATGGACCTATGAAGACTCTTCCCAAAGGTCTCATGCAGTCCTCAAAGGATCGTATTTATAAAAAATGAAGTCCTCATAAGTACGCGAAAACAAGTGTGTATATATTGAGATGATTAGAAATTACATTGGTATGTATGCTATGTGATTCACATAGTAAGAAATTTCATTAATTTGTACAAATGGTACATTTAGATATATAATATTAGGTAGGGACGATTAATTAACATTGAGATGGATCTAAATTTATATAATTCATAATAATATGTTAATATAATAATAAACGACAACATATTACACATGAGTATAAGGTATGTTAGTTATCGTAATGCAATAAATCAATTTCATTATTAGTTAGTAGGTTTATTTTAGTATAATTTTCCCAAAAGACATGAATTACAGGCTGTAGATAACAAACGTGATGTTAAAACTAGCAATAGGCAGATATCAATGTCACAATTACAGTGTACGCAGACAAGATATGTGAAAACGTTCGTGTTAGTGCGAAAACGAAATATAAGTGCTAAAATTGAAGAACATACAGGATAAATACATTGGTTATGAACAATAAGACATAAATAATCCAGCAGTTCTGGAGTAATTGTGAATAATTAACATTTACAGATTAAATTAGTAATATTTAACAATTCTATACAAGTCTTAGAAGAACTTATAAACTTCTAAAAGAGTAAAAATAAATTAATATAAGACATAAACATTAATGATATACACTTTCACAAACATTTAAAGTACTCTAAAATGTAAAATTATACATATGAAAATTACTGTATTGATTTGAGGTTATGTTATTTCCTCGCATAAAAATTATATAAAATTGTTATGGATTGGGACCAATTGGTCTAATTAAATTATAGGAGGTAAAAATAGTAAAGTAGCCTCAATTTCAAATCACAAATCACTATATTAGTGACTATTTTACGAAATTTAGTTTTTAAGGGTATATGAAAATTTCAGATAATTTTCCTTTCAAATTGGCCGTAGGCGTTTAAAGGATGTGTATTTATATGTAGTAGCATCTCATATTCATGTGGAAACCAATTCCAGGCCTGAAAAGAGCATAAAATTAGTATGAAATCAATAAATCAATGTAAAAATTAACATGTTTAATAATTGGAGCAAGTAGTTCGTGTAAAGACTTATTTTAGTCGAAAAATTGTGTAGATTCCAAAAATGTTGTTAGTTTTAAGATAGATTAAGGGGTTCAAGAGTTATGAGCTTTTGAAATTAAATTGAAAATTAAGAAAAGCATTAGCCAATCAGAATTGAGGAAATATTTAAAATAGTTGTTGATAACAAATGATGAATGTGGTTTCTAACGATTTGCATATAAATAGAAGTGCTGGAGGATTAGTAGCTCTCTCTGTTTTTTCTCTGTTCCAACATTTTGCTAAGCAAGATATTTTAAATAAAATAACGTCACTTTCATAAAATTTAAGTGCGGTTTTAGTATCGGCAGTTTAAAACAAGTGATATTCATTTGTCGGTAATTTAAAATAAGGTTAGTTTACCTCTAAATAAATTCGGTTGTTATCGACAGCTACGAGTGAAAATATTTTCCGGAGATTCGATATTGTTTTTTTAAGTTTTGTTTTCGTTTGATATGGATTTTGTTAGTTGTGTTTTTCCGTTTTTCTGTTATTATATTTTTATTATTGGAAGCGTGTTTAATTTAAATAACCTTCAAACTAATGGTGCATTTCAAAAATTATTTTGAAATAAAAAAGTTAATAAATTGTGATGATCCTGAAAATAAAGAATTATCATGTACGAAGAAATATTAGTGAAACTTACTGAAACGAATAACCATTAAGATAAAAGCAAATTTGGATATCAAAGAAGCAGATTTGGATTTCAAAGGAGCTGTTTTCAACGGTCAACTCCAGCATCGTTAAGAAGATAACGAGGCCATTTTGAGTGAGTGTAACAATTTTATTTATGTAATTGTTGACATTGATAATTTCATTTGTGTGTTAATTATGTCCATATTTTGTAATAAACATGATGTGCGACAACTTGTATTCATGTCCAAAGGGAACATTAATTGATCTAAAAATAAATGGTTATTATAATATTTACTAAATTCAGGCATAATTATACTTACATGTATATGGCGTGTTTTCATTTTGCATTCACTGAAAGGTCGTATGAATGCGTATACAGGGAGTTGCACATATTTCGATACAATTTAAAAATTATATTTCTATTTCTTTGAACGAGTTGAATATAATAAAATATAAATGGGCGACAACTCAATGTAAATGAATCACATTACTTATAATTATAAAAATTCAAAATCAGAATATAAATCGACAAGCTAACAATTTACTTTCTCATATAGTTTTGAAGTGTCTTCTAAATTTGAACCCTATCCCCTTTGAAGAGTCTTTATATGCGACTGTTAAGCTAGCTAGGCAATATAAATTATATCAGTATAAATTTTATGGCTTCCCAAAAGTGGAGCTTAGATTAAAAATATCCCCTGTAAAAAAATATTAGTGCAATATATATATATATATATATATATATATATATATGCATATTAGGCATAATAAAGGGGCTAGAGTTTATTGAGCTTGAATTCTTTACAGTGGGCAAGTTGAATAAAATTGAGGAAGTATACAGTTCGTTTTGAAAGAAAAAATAGTATACGAGTGCAAAAATATGGTTTTGATGTAACAAAACAGGCTTTGTGGCGTATGCACAAGATTCATAAAAGCAATGAGCTATACCAGCAGCATGTGAGAAAGGTCAACACGATTCATATTAACGTGTACGATTAGTTTCGTGTAACATATTTAAGAAGTTTTCACATTTTAATCAATTTAAGTATTTTAAACACATAACAGATGTTGATCACATGAAGTATGATCATTATAATATGTAGAACATGTACAGTATTAGGTGCAATGCGTAAACTCTATGAGCTATAAAAAAGGGTTATGGTACGAACACAGCATATTAATATTTCACAGACACAAGGTTTAAAATGTGCATAAGAAGTGATAGTGACTTAGAAACATAACTAAGAACATGAACAACATTTGTGCAGTGTGATATTTAATATGTAATTGCAAATTTTATACAAAAATTGACAAAAATAGTTAAACAATATAAAAATGCAAAATAACAAAATTAAGAACTATGGAGTACAAATAGACAGTATTTGTGTTAGAGACAGATATAAGAACACATTTTATGAACATTTTAAGTGTTATAGACGTTTTATACGCAAATTAAAAGTAAATTTATATTAAGTACTATATTTAAGAATTTTACAAAATTATAGTTGTTATAGGATAAGTTAAGTTTAGAATAAATTATAAAAACATATAATAGTAGGTTTCTCTCATTTCCACAAGGAAATTAACAATAAATATGTAATCTAAACATAAAATTAGAAAAGTTAGGTTAACTACCTAAAATATAGATATGAAAGTGGAATTTTGTTAAAACTAAGTAAAATGTGTTGAAATAGATGTATTCTGATAGTTTTTTATGTGGAATTGGAATATGTAATTAGTTTAGTTGTAAAATGTAAAATTTTTTAGATATTAGTAAATTTAAATTTTAAGTTGTCAAAGTGTAAATCGTCGAAGCGAAGTAGGGCTTGTGAGGTGTCTTTTTATGCGGAAAGTTTCCCTGATTCCAAATTTGTATTTAAAAAGTAAATCCGATTTGATTTAAAAAAGGTATAGCATAATTTATGTTTTAGTTAATTTAACAATTTTGTTTAGACCAATCAGATGCTAGAATCTTTTGTGTGTAATGTAGAAAAAAAATTGAAGATTTGGTATACAGGAGAAATGTATAAAAGGAATTGTTTCTAATCTCTAACTCTCTTGCTTTTGTAAATTTTTGTGACTAACAAGTTATAGTGTTAGTGTTGTTTGTGTTAACATGTAAGTTACAATTTTCGTTAACATTATCGGATTTGAACCGCGATCAACGTAGAGTTGAGATATCAGAAACAATTGTTTTAACCTATAACAAAATTTAAAATGAAGGTTGCCGATTATATTTGTCGATAAAATTGTAATTGTTTCGTTTTCAAAATCGTGTGTAAAGGTCGGGTGATGTGCATTTTTTTATGTCAATAAAATCCTTCAGTTATTTTGGATTCGATGTTTATTTTGTTCAAAGTGATTAAGATTATAAAATAAACTTCACTTCATAACGGCATCTAAAATAAAAGTGTGCAAGTAAATATAAAAATCTATATAAAATTAAAATACAAAGATAAATCCGAAAAATTAGTAAATATTTAAAACAACATTTAAATACACAAATAAAATAAAGTGCTTGACTGAAAGTATTGAGCATTTTAAGTACATCGTATTTATCACAAGGAAGAGTATTCAGCAGTTACTGGATTTGGATGAAATTATGGAATATTAAGCAGCATCATTTGGAACAGCGAGGCAGTATCATCGAAACATGGAAAGAAGTCTACGTCCAATGTTTTAATATGGAATAAGCTAACGTGACCATTATTTGGAATTTGCAACAACACATGTGAGTTAAATTTCTCTATCGTAACCCTATTGCATTGCTTATTTCTTTTGATGTCCTATATTTATTGTTTTTTGTTGACAATGTATAAATGTTTGTGCGACTACATGCATCAATGTCTGAAAAGTAAATGAATCAATTAATAATTTTACTTTAAACAAAATTAAAATTGTACTCACTAATTTAGATCTTTTGGTGAAATTCAGTTAGTAAAGACGCAACGCATGCGTAATTTGCGCAAATTTCAACAAAGTCTGTTTCACATTGAAACTACTAATTATAAAATACAAGTAAATTATTTATATGAATATTCCCAGGTGTAAAATAGAAATTTCTTTTGATTTAACGAAAAAGATTTTGATAAGATTTACATATTTTTTTATAATTTAAAAGGATTAAAGTTTATTTATTTTATATTGCCAACAATAAATTTAATAGCAATTGAACCCTATCCCCTCAGAGTACTGAGTTAGTACGGAGCATTTTTAAATAAATTACAAATTATAATAAAACCATATCCCCAAAGATTGATTTAAAGATTAAATATAATTTTAGAGCAGCCGCGCACTAAATTTAGAAATCCGTTTTTACGTATAGCACTACCTTTTGGCATAGATAACAATTTAGCTACCTGTGCTTCATGTTTGTGCAATACCTCTAAATGCCTAGTCATTTTAAGAGATCTTTTACTGCAAACAAAGCAACAGTGCCTTTTGTCGTACACTCGTTTACCATTTATTTTGTTTTTTGTGGTGGATATAAATATTCTAGAAGGGGCAGATGTTGATGGGATTCTTGTGATTGTTGTAGTACTAATACAAGTATTAATTTCTGGAGCATCTTGTGTAATGTTGCAGTTCGTACTGTTGTTGTTCAAGCGGTCCTTAAATTTTGATTTTCGTTGATATTCTTCGTCTGCCGGTAAATATTCACTACCGCTGTCAGAAAATGGTTCAGAAGGTGAACTTTGAAACATTCCTAGTGTAGAACTACTGTGCCTGACATAATGGCACAATCAACTATTGTATCTACAGAGTTACTTTTAACGACATGTGCCATTTCTATATTTGTATCTGTTGTAGTCATTTTTTGTCCACCGAATATTCCAAGAGGTATTTGTTATTACAAAATTTGTCGTCAATTCCTCATTACTTATGTCAAGCGAGCATGACTGAAGTATGTGCTTTAATGCTGTTTGAATCATGTTACAGCATATTTTTTATCATTTTCAAGATTTAATATTTCTTCTAAGCGACATAAGCCAAAAGAATCTGAAATTTAAAAAATCTATAGTATACTTGTTTTCATTGCCAATTACATGTTTTGATTTAGCAAAAATCAAGAAAATTTCGATGTATAATCATAATATTAATATTATCCTTATTTGTTGTATTATTTTTTTGTCAATTCTGTTAACCCTTGAGGAATCGGGTGCCTGCAAATTACATGAACGGTCGGGTGGTGTCTGACAGACCCAGGTTGTAATTTTGCAATAAACAAAGAATAAATTTATTTAATACTTGCATAATTTTACTTTATTACATTAACACATTTTAACTATTCTAAACACATCACTAAAATAAACAAAATTTTTATCAAAGGACAAAAAAAAGTTAACAAAAACGTACATCTCTCACATTTAGTGGAAAAACATCCTAAACCGTAGTTCCATTTTTATTACATTCTTCGCACATCGGTTGGACATGCTCTAAACATAGCCATTTTTTACATTTTACACCAAAATACCGTATTTTACGGTTTGGGAAGTAGGCGCAACGACCTCGTTTATTCTCACGTGGAGGCGGCGGAGGCTCTGGATCTGCAGGTGCTCCACTTAATTTTTGAGCGACATTCCTGATTTCTTTTTGTAAACGAGGGTCCTTTGCTCTAATAAGCATGTTTTCTTTTACCAAGGCTAAGCGAATTGCCTTCAAAAACAATCTTCGCTCAGAAATCATGTCGTTTTCATTGGAATTACATTTATGTACTACGTGCGAATTTATGCCCGCAATGTTGAGCAAATTATAAAAAATTACCATTGGTCATCTTCGTGTATTTCTGCTTACGTTATACGCAGCACATTTCTAATCGACCGAGTCAACGCCTGATTTTGTAATATTATAAAATGTAATAATATTCGGCTTACATGCATCTCCAGAATCTTCGTCAATCGTGTCATCATAGTGAAAAGATGATACCACTGTCACGACTTTTTTTTTCTTTGGTATGTATGACGCCAAAGTCATGAATTTAGAGAATGCAAACATTGACGAGTACTGTGGCTTGTTGGGATCAAGAAGTTCTTTTGGAATCTCCCTCTTATTTTTGCGAATTGTTCCAACAATTGTAATTTTGTGCTGCTCCAGCATGCGTTTTACAATTTCATAACTGGTAAACCAGTTATCGATGGTTATATTTCTAGATGTTCCCAACACTGGCTCATACATTCGCTCTACTAAATCTGTTGTTTTAGTACTAAACAAGTATGGCTGAGTTCCAACATATACTACCATATTTACCGTGTAAAAACATCTGGCATCTACCAAGGAAAATACTTTGATTCCATACTTGGCAGGCTTATTCGGTATGTACATGCGAAATCCGCAACGTCCACGGAATGCAAATAGCATTTCGTCCAATGTCAAGTAAGATCCAGGAACGTAATAAAGTTTATAATTCTGATTAAATCGCTCAAATACATTTCTGATTGGTGCGAGTTGTGCTAATACTCTTCTTTCTCCTCTCGTATTTACATCGTCAAAACGCAGACAACGAAGCAAGAATACAAATCGCGTGTGGGCCATAGTAGCTTGAAGCACCTCTTCGCCTGTTCCATCAGTAGACCAAAATTCTTTGCAATTTCTGCGGCCAGCTTTGAAAACCCCAGCGAGGTATAACAGCCCAATTAACGCCTTTATTTCCACAGTATTTGTTGGCCTGGCATTATTCAAATCCGCATAATTGTTTCTTATTTTAGAAATAAATATGTTTGTGTTCTGAACACAATGGTATCAAGAATATTGTCATCAATGTAACATTTCCAACATTCTAAAGGATCAACAGCTTGACTTTTGTACCTGGTACGTATGAAATTATGTTACAACTTCTTGTTCGAACATTTTTTGGAGGCGCATGTTTTCTCCAGGATATCCCATCTTTTGCATAATAAAAGAGCCGCCTGTTTTCTGCAGTAGCATCAAAGTATTCTGGAGCCGCAGGTTCTTCCTCAAATGATTCCTCTAGTTCTTCCTCAGTGTCTGTATTGTGTTCACTTTCTTCGCACTGATCTGATTCTGACTCGCTCTCCAAATCAATATCCTCTTCTTCTACTTCATCATACACCTGTTGTAACCTCTGAATTTATTTCAAGTAAGGATCCATTACCAAAAATCTAGAAATAAAAAGTTGGAATGTTACATAATATATAAAATTAATCATGCTAGGAACGTTGAAGTAAAGGCGGATATTAATTCAAATGATATATAGATTTGAGGCATAAAAATACTTACTCTATATAATGTTTTCGCCACAAAAAAAATTAAAAATAAATTTATTTGTCGGTAGTAGCCAAGTTACACAAATATTCGGGTAGGGTCTGACAGACCACACGTGCCAATAACTAGCGAACTATTATACACTAATTCGCACGCTGTCATTCACTGACTCTTGATCGGCAGACGGAAAGGTAGTGGCCATCGCGACACGCTCCGACATAAAACAAGATTGGGGCATTGAAAATAAATTTTCGTTGGCCTCACAGACCCCACCCGATCACTCAAGGGTTAATAAAAATTACTACAAAAATTTGTAATTAGCAGTAATATCCTCAACCGACGAATTAAGTAGCGCAGTAGAATAAATAGGTGGTTATCAAACCTAAATTTCATGATGCATATAAAATGATAAAATAACAAATTATATGTAACTTGTTACATGTTGCGTATCGCACGTTCAGAAAATAGGACAGAGGCTGGAAATTCTACTCATTTTCACAAAATGATCGTTTGACCTACTATTTCAGACCACAAAAACACGGGGCGTTGTAAGGAAATAGGCGGTCAAAGAAAGAGCAAAAGAGTAAAATTTTTAGTGCAGATTGAAGTGCTGTAAGCGTCAATATTTTGATATTTGAAAAGAAACTACGTTGATGAATTATTGCTTATAATTGTGAATAAAATAAATAGTATAATTAACTGTACTACTCTTCTGAAAAAAAAATAAACTAGACTTCCTATACCTGTTATTGCTTCTGGTATTAAACGTAAATTTATTAAGAGTTATTTCCAAATTTCATATTAATAAATAAGTTTCTAAAATTATTTTATTAATCTGTATTAGCTTCTACATTTTTGCAGTTATTCAAAAAATTTGTTTTGTGCGTAATGACAACAATGATACATTATTTTCCAATTCGAATATAACTATTTTCGACAGTACCTATCTCCCAATTTCATAGGTAGTTTTAAAGGAAGTTTTTATTATTTTAATTATCGAAGTATAAGTGAAGTAGCAAATCTTATCTTTTGGGCTCCTGCCAGCTATAATAGCGCCCTTTTCTATTACTTCCATGCCAATTCCCAAAAATTCAAAATCCGTTATATAGATACCACTACGGAAAAAATAATATAAATATAACACAACTACTTAACCTTTTAATTAATTCCCTTTGTCTGATATTTGTGAGAGTAGTTTAGAAACAATCAAGTACTAAGCTTTCCATTTTCGTAGGTTGTTCACATATATTTATTTAGTTACATTATTATTTACTTGAAGAATACCAATGTTATAATGTTATAATTGCTTATTTGAAGTTATGGGTACGTTGTTTTTAACAAGTACACATAATTTTAATGATGTTATCAATAAGCAGTGATTGGAAAACATCGAGTAAACCCCTAACTTCAAGTAGCATTGTTCAATTGGAACTTGATTTGTTTGATAATATTTTAACAAGAAGTTACCGAAACACAGTGGAACTTAAAACAAATTTTACACGATTTTCATCCCTCAATAGATTCCGATAAATTTATTAAAAACAACGTTCTGTCGTTTCAGAATTATATAACAGACAAAATATCAAACATGTTACAAACATCTCATTGGTACCCGAAAATTTTAAGACATTTGAAAAATCGCGAATTTAAAAAAATTACATGAAATGTCAACTTTATGATGCAAGGACATTAGCTCATTTTGTAATATAAAAAAAATCGCTTAGTTTAAATATTTCAAATAAAATCTAAAGCAAGTGAAAAATAACTTTTATATGAACCACAGCAACACTTGATAACAACATATTGCGATTAAACAATAATAGTGTATGTTTGTAAATAAAATTAAAGAGAAAATAACTTTGCCCCGAAACGCATAATGATTGGTAAACTGTAGCAAATTTACTTCTACATGTATGTAAATTACAGCTGACGTAGATTTTAATGGGTATTGACAGTGTTGTAAATTTTTGAAAAAGTATCCAGTTATTAACAAGGAATTCAATGGATTATCTGATCTATAGCTATACTTTAAACTTAAAAAGTATCTGGTCAAGTATAGCAGCGAAATTTTTTTAAATTAGTTTTAAATTGGAAATGAATAAAAATATTATATTCATACAAAAAATTTAATCTACTTGACATCAGGGTTACGAGATTTGTAAAAATATAGTAACAAAAAATTTATAAATTTTTATTTCTATGTATAATGGAGAATGGTATAATAAAAGAAAATAAACAAAGAAACTACTGATTTGTTTGACTTTCAAATATATTTATTTAATTGATATACCTACCTACTTCAAATTTATTGGATTCTTGTGCCGGTAAGTAATTATAAAATTGTTCATAAGATTTTTTTTAAAGTTGTTTTTATATTCATTCACGAGGACATTCTCTTCCTATTTGCATAATACACAGGATTGGCATAATTGTAAAAATTAAGCATTTGTTTTAAAGTGCTATTTCTATTTTACTCTTCTATGCGTATGACAATATTTACCCAGTATCAGCAAAACTATTTACAAAATTCCTTTGTTAATTTTGACATTGATCGTAATTAATTAATTATATACCATACTGGGGCCAGTCCCTTGAAAAGAGGACATTTCTGGTAAAAACGGACGCCCGGTAACCCTACTCGTAACAATGATCAAAAATTTAAAATTAAAATCATTGCTGATAACGACACCAAAACACCTACAGTAAGTACTCTAACTGTTTAACCAATATTTAATACAAAACAAACCGTTTTATTTAAGTAAATGTTATTATTCTCTAATTTTATTTATAAAAGAACGTGATTAATTGGGGAATTGGATGAAGTTAAGTGCGTTTAATTTTTTTTTACGGTTGTGGTGACAAAAGATGATAAAAGCCTCAAAACAGTTTATTATCTTACAAAATAACTCTCTTGTACCGGGTGGCCAACTAAGAACGGCCGTCGGTCATATCCCAGGAATGGATTATAGCACAGGTTCGGGAAAAAAAATTTTATAACAAAAGTGGCCTTGAGAAACGCCTGAAAATTATTTTCAGAATTGTAGGTCCACCGCTATAGGGCGTATTTGACAGTTTAAATTTTAAAAAGCAAAATTTTTCAAAATTTACTCAATTAAGGGGCATATTAAATATTATAATCAGATTCCTCGACAAATTCTGCATATTTTTTATTTGACAAGTTTTAGACTATCTCTTCAAATAAGGGGCGTGGGAGAGTGGGAACCTTGCTACAAAGAAACGCCTGTAATTCAGGTTCTGCTTGACCGATTTTAATAAACTTGATGTTGTTTGAAAGAGCTTTTGTTAAACAATGGAAAATTTGTAAATTTGAAGCAATCTGATTAATAACATAAATGATAGAGGGCGCTGTTTAATATTTTTTTTAATATTGTGTTTTCTCTTAACAATTTTAAATGAAAGCATAAAAATTTAAGTAGGTCTTTAAAAAGTAGACTAAATTAGTAATAAAACAGTGAAAACTGCAAGTCGATATCTTTTTCCTATCCTGAGATATCGTAAGCAAAAGGTAAATGGCGGGAATTGTTCTTACTAAAGTACTACTTAGATCTGTACAAAAAGCCTATTTTACGAGCAGCTGTTTTGGTAGCTGACAGAAGATGGTCAACCCATGAGAGATTTGAAGATACAGTCATACCCAACAGAGTAATAGAGTCTGAAAACTTAAGAACTGAGCCATTCATACTTACAACAGGAAATGATCGATCTTTTTTGGCGGACATAAGGCAACACTGAGTTTTGTTAGCATTAAATTTAACTAGATTATTGCTTCCCCATTCGAGAATACGTTGAATGTCTTTGTTGATTGAATTTGCCATTTCAGCTTTAATATCTTGATTTGACGTAGAAGGTGGATTATCACTATGAGTAGACTGAGATGAACTACAGTGAAGAGCGCTATCGTCAGCAAAGCAATGGATGGGGTTAGTTGTTGAAGAAATAAGGTCGTTTATGTACAGCAGAAAAAGTGTAGGCGCTATAACGGATCCCTGTGGTACGCCCGCGTTAATGCTAACTTCTTTTGAAAAATTCTGAAAATAATTTCCAGGCGTTTCTCGAGGCCACTTTTGTTATAAAAAAATTTTTCCCGAACCTGTGCTATAATCCATTCCTGAGATATGGCCGACGGCCGTTCTTAGTTGGCCACCCGGTACAATTAAATAACTGTATAAATCATAATCGTACATCATCATAATGTAAATAAACGAATAAGTGTAACAATTGTAATGTGTAGGGTTACTAAATATTAACAAGGTATTTACGTTCAATTAAACCTTCAAGTACAAAAATGCTTTTCTTGGCTACTCTATAGTTATGACCATGGTAAATGATAAAATTCCAGGTACTCTTTCTTGCATGCAGATAAAAACAGGTTTTACAGTAATTAATAGTTTAAACATAATATATACTCACCTTAAATTGAAATAAACGGCCTATTGCACTTAAACTGAAACTAAATTATGAAGATTTTTAACTTCCACTAAAAGCGTATTTAAACGTGTGGGCAAAGGGCAACACAGCTAACCTTTACTGAGTCCTCACTTCAATAGATTCCACAAAACAGTGTTTTGTGGTAGATTCTTTATAAACATACATGCGAAATCAACATACCTCATAACTTCGTAAAATGCAAACACATTATTTAAGGCAAGAAGAGTCGACTACCCATCATTAATGCAATAATGTTACTGATAAACTTGAATTCAATTTTAATTTAATGCAACGTTAAGCTTTTGCTATCTCAATTTTCTAGGAACAGCACTCTTACTAAATATATTTTAAGTAACTAACTACATTGCAGATTTGACAGAAATATCATAGTTAAGCCCCCATTACCTATACAAAATGTTTACACAAACAAATATATATCAGAATCTCCCACAACTACCTAAAATAGTTTACACACATTTTCTCATAATTTTATCAACTTTAACTCTAATAATCTCTGTAGCTTACAAGGAATACAATTATTACCATTGTATACATATAGATCAGATTATACACAATGCTACGTTATAGAATGCACAAGGTACAGGATAGTATAATCTATTTTAATGCTGCTAATTAAATTAAGTGTTGGAACATAACAAGTTTTACTTCCACATTATCATTAATTTGTAAATAGTACACGGTGATCAAATATTCCTTTAATTGCTCAGCAATGTTTCTAATTTACTAGGATGTTGTGTGTAAATCACGCAGACTATCGACTCAAAGGACGGGCAAAATGAAAAGATACGTTCTGTTCACAACAAAAAAGGACAGTTAATTTTATTTAATCCTAGACTAGGCGCGCGGTAATTTGTTCCGAAGATAGTTTTTTTTTGTTAATATCATGTTCCATTTTGTATTATTACTTTCTGAAAAATATGTCCATTTATCCATACATTTTAATGTAAAATAATATTAAGTTTTACTTTTTTTAAATTTTTTGAAAACGAAAAAAGGTCTTTTCATGGCTTTATTTGCATCTGATTAATTTAAAACAGTAATAAAATACTTTATTGTACTATCTGCCATACGTTGCTTGCAAGCATAATGATGGCGTTTTACGCAAGCTTTTTTAGAAAATTTGTTGCGGACTCTGGGACAAATATGACATCGCCCAACATAGTTTTCTGGTTCTGGGTGATCAAGCGGAGGGGGAATATTCACCTCAAGTCCGAGAAATACTCGCTTCTATTCGTGGTTTAATAAGCTCCCAAACAAATTTTTCAATAAAATCACTTCTAGAGATTTTTTTAGTGGATAATTTGCTTTATATACACAAATGGCATTTGTACCAGACATATTCACGAGATCATAGAAAATAACCAGTAGCCAACGACGCGTGTTTCTTGCGACATTGTAATTTACACACAATTGATCCACCAAGTCTACCCTAATTTTAGTACGGTTAAAATCGGATTATTTCTGGTTTTTTTTTTTGATCGCCGGTTTCTGCATACAATAACCGTATCATGATGCGTTGACGACAGTATAATTACTGTCTTATTTTTTTTAGTACAATAAGAAACCACTGATATATCCTCTTGGAATCCAAAAAGTGGTCTTCATCCCTTTGCTTATTTGGCAAAAACTGGATAGGAATCTCACGTTTATTTTTTCTCAGTGTACCAATATATGTTAGTTTCTTTTACAGTAATTCTTTTGTCAAAGGAATACTGCTGAACCAATTATCGCTACTCATATTCCGATTAGTTCCAATAAGAGGTTTTAGCATCGGTCAAAGCAAATACCTTGACTCCATATCTCGCCGGCTTACTGGGAATGTACTGCTTGAATGGGCAGCGCCCTCTAAAAGCCTGTAACTGTTCGTCAACTGTGAGAAATTCACTAGCACTAGACGAATTCTGAAAATTAGCCAATAAATTTCAATCAGTTCCCTTATGGGTGCTAATTTATATAATTCTTTTATTTCGTTTCGGGTTGTAACGTCAAATCTTAGACAACGGAGAAGGAATTGTAATCGTTTTTCGCTCATGCGAGATAACAAGATTCCATTCCGTTGAAATTATCCCATATTTTACGAGTATTTTTCCGAGAACTTCTCAATGTATGTACGTGAGTGACTGCGTGAGTGTGTACGTGTGTGAGTGTATGTACGTATGTATGTTAGTACCTACGATAACTCCAGAACAACACTACTTATTTCAAATTTCGTATTTAAACATGTTATTTCTCCTGAATTTTGGAAGATATGCGGCGACGGAAATGGAATGTGCGTATGTGTGTGCGCGAGGTGCATGTTCTTGTGCGTGCGTGTGTGTCTGGATTTATGTTAGTATCCACGATACTTCCAGAGCGACAAGTACGTATTTTAAATTTCGTATTTTAGCTTGCCATCATTGGATTTTGAGAGATATACAGCGGAGGAGATGGGTCAGTTTTAGTTTTTTATCAATTAATTCAGTAACAGTAACAATAAAAATACCCACATATAGACCATAAACGTATCGATTAATTTTTTGATTCTATGCATAATTACATTTTCTCACAGAGTGAGAAATACAAACACAAAACAATGTTTCTTTGCACACCTGGCGTTTCCTATCACATTTCAAGTCACAAAACGAAGATCAATAAAGATCTGCATATATACACGGCCGTGTAAATGTGAATAGTATACATAGGAACAATGAAAAGAACTCTAACCACTACACGAGAAGAACATAGCAAAAGCATCAGTAAAGCTAAAACAGACAAATCGCTGATCGCATACATGCACTCTGCGTGTTTTCTATAGTTCTTCGGTTTACCATTAGGCCTGCAGGATATTTTAGCCACTCATTATCTTAAACCATTTTGCTCATTCCTCCCCTTCTTACTTCAAATTCTATTTATGGATACACATGACGTCAACTCTCGCGTGTGTGTATTTTGAGACGTCTAGTATTAGGTACACTTTTGTAGTGGTCACAAAGGTACTTACCGTTATGGATATGTATTCTGTTGCCTTCCGATTTAAACTTATTCTCAACTAGTTGTGAACTCGGTTGAAGGAAAGTGGTTGTTTAGTAATTCAAAGTTTTCTGATTTTTCTGCCTCATATCGCACGATTAAACGAGGTACCATCTGCACACATTAGCTACATATATAGGTTATCTACTGGTTGATTACTTATCATTTAAACTTTTTCATACTGCTACTATTTGGAAAAGTGGTGAACCCATTTATGGTAGAAATTGTATCCTATTTGGAAGTATGTTTTAGCATTCAGTGAGCAGTCATATTGTTTTCTTAATGTATTATTGTTGTGAGGATCCATCGTTCTATGCTTTGTGGAGGGTTGGAGAGTAGATTGGACGAACCTGTATCCCGTAATTCTTGAATTTGACTTTTGAATGAAGGAGTATATGAGAGAAACAGGCACATTTTGAGATTTAAGTAAAAAACCGTATAAAGATCCGGAACTCCTAAACAGGTGAATTGCTAACTATTTATGGAAGGACAACTCCCATGTCAAATCGGAAGACGCACAGATGATAACTCATGGAGAAAGTTTGATCGTAATAAAAGTGAAATAAGTAATACTGATAGCTTCAGCAGATCAGCGCATAACTTTTTTAATAAAACCCATCTAGCTAGCACTACCGCACGTAGAGCTATAATGTAGAAATCATAGAGGTACGCAAATAGCTAATTCGCCGAGTATACATTAAAATGTTACTGCGCGTTAACCACAGAAAGCTTAAAAATATAAGTTAAAAACTATAATTACATATTTTTCTGCCGTATATCTATAGAACTTGTATTACAGAGTAAACCTGGTTGGAACGAAGAACATGAACAAATTAAAAATTAAAAAGAGGGCACTGAAAGTGATCTGGGTCGTTAAAAAACGCTAAAGATATGTAAAACTATGGGAAATTCGTTACAGATATTTTCACGAAGGTAATTCTCATATCACTCAATATATTTTGCAAGTAGGACAACGATGGTTTACTGTGGGACTCGACATACAGAGAGTGTGGATACTCGAGTCGTTTAATGAAATGAAACATTTTATGGAGAATATAATTGTTTATGGGATAAACATATACACAGGTATGTTTCTCAACTATGTTTTCTATATTGAGAAGTGCAAAGGGTTTTAGTGTAAGCGTTCGAATGCGCACGCTATCTGTACACTGTGATCCGGAAGTAATACTCCGCTGACCGACATATATATATATATATATATATATATATATATATATATATATATATATATAATGCTTATTTGCTTCTCCGTTAAGTATTTGCTGTATACGTGCTTAGGCATTCACAACAATGATAATTAATGGTGCTATAAAATGAAAATCTCTAGTCAACACTCAACAGTCTAAAACAATACAAACGGAAAACCAGGCAACACCCTTTCGATAGGGTACTTTTCCTAACCGAAAGAAGCTATTGTCTATCCTTGGTTCGTCTGTCAGCAATACTACTTCTGTAGTTTAGTTTTATTGATGACGAAATCTAATTGAAAATGTATACAATTTGAATCCTCAGCTAACTTGTTTATTGGAAAATAATTTAATTGTTGAATGTAAATCAATTTGGTTAACTGTTTCTTGTTCTATGTAATGGAAGGGAAAATATATATGGTCTCTCCAGTCATCGTAGTTCATTCACATATTCTACAATGCTAGTAAGCATTGTTGATAGAGACCCAGGATGGAAGGCTCGGTCAGCACCTGCTGAATGCTGACCCGTTAAATACTACACTGTACACCGTTTTTTCATCACAACACGTGTTAAGGGCATATACCTTGCACATGTGCAAGGTATATGCGGTGTAAAACGCTAGTTCTCCTCAGTTCGGGCTATAACAAACACCGCTGCAGGGCACTTGACTCTGTCCAGGCTGTAGAGAAACACCGTGCAGGGTTGGTCGCCTCTGTTTATCGTGACCGTCCTTTTCCCCTGCCTGATGATGGTGTACGGTCCGTCGTACGGTCGTTGTAGTGGGCGTTTTACCGTGTCGTTTCTTAGGAAAACTTGCGTGGCTTTATCGAGTTGCTTGAACACGAAACCTTTGTTCGTGACATGTGCTGACGTCGGCACTGGTTTGAGTGTCTGCATGTGGCGTCGAAGTTGTGTTACGTAATTCTCTGGTTCTAGGGGTGGGTTAGTTTGCCGTTCGATTAGGAATTCGCCTGGGATACGAATGTTTTGCCCGTACCATTTCTGCTGCAGTTTCCGACAGATCTTCCTTCCAGGCTGTCCGTATGCCTAGCAGTAAGACGGGTAATGTTAAGGCTGTTTTGAGATGTCGGTGGAATCTTTCTACCAGTTCCTTTGCCTGTGGGTGATAAGCTGTTCTGCGCCGCGTGAATCCGGCTACGTTTTCGAGTTGCTTAAAAATTTGTGCCTCGAACTGCCTGCCTTGGTCTGTTGTGACTTGTAGTAGTGTTCCAAATCTTGCGATCCAACGAGCATAAAATGCTCGTGCCACGGTTTCCGCTTCGCTGTTTTCCAACGGGATGGTATCCGGCCATCGCGAAAAACGGTCTATGCATGTGAAGATGTATCTATATCCGCGTGAAACGGGTAGTGGACCGACCAAGTCGATGTGCACGTGGTTGTATCTGGCTGATGGTGCTGTGAACCGTGCCGGTTCTGGTTTGTTGTGTCTGGTCATCTTGGAACTTTGGCAATGCTTGCACTGCCTTGCCCATTTTCGGCAGTCGCTTTGCATGCCTGATCATACGAATCTTTTAGAAACGAGTTTGGCTGTTATTGAGGCGTAGTGTGTCCTGGAATTCCGTGTCATTTGCCTGGTATATTCCAAGTTCATACAAATTAATTCTTGCTACAAGTTGATTGACTCTGGATAATGTGTCGGCTACTATGTTGTCTTTGCCGGATATATGCTGGATGTCCTATGAAATCTAGGTATCTGAATTGTGGTGGAGAACATTTCTCGAGTTTTTGTTTGAATGCGATGACCCGTATAGATTCTAAACTGTCGTCCTTGGAGTAGGTGCTGGTAGTGACGTATCGTGGAGTATATGGCTAGAAGTTCCCTGTCGTAATCTGCGTATTTATATTCCGCGTTTGATAGCTTGCGTGATAGAAATGCTAGTAGTTTCCATTCTTCGTTCTACAGTTTTTGTATTACTCCATCTATCGCAGTGTCTGATGCGTCAGTTGTAACTGATATTTTAGTGCCTGCTTGTGGGTGTGTGAATAATGCTGCTTCTGCTATTCGTTTTTTGCCACTTTCAAACGCTGTTTGTGCTTTATCGCTTCACTGTATCGGTTGATTTCATTTTAGTTTCCCTTTTAATAGTTCGTTTAATGGCGCTTGCGTTGTGGCTGCGTTTGGTATAAACCGCTGGTAGTAATTGACCATGCCTAGGATTTGCCACTGTTATGGGCGCTTCTAACTATTGTATTGCTTTGACTTTTTCTGGTAGTGGTTGCGTTCCTTCCTCCGTCACCAGGTAGCCAAAGAGTGAAACTTGTTTCTCCGAATGTGCACTTCGCCGGGTTGATGATAATCCCATTGTCTCGCAATTTCTGGAATAATTGTCGTAGATGCATTTCGTGTTATTCTTCCGTCGACGATGCTACCAATATGTCAATGTATGCGTAACAGAAAGCCATGTCCCGTGTCATTTCGTCCATGAATCTCTGAAAGGTCTGTGCCGCGTTGCGTAGGCCGAACGTCATGTAGGGGAATTCGAACAATCCGAATGGTGTGATTATTGTGATTTTGGGTACGTCCTCTTCCGCTATTGGGATTTGGTGGTAGGTCTTTACTAAGTCTATTGTAGAAAAAAATCTTGTTGTGCAAGGTTTGCGAGAAGTCCTCGATGTGTGGCACTGGGTATCGATCTGGAAGTGTTCGCGCGTTTAGCGCCCTGTAGTCGCCGCATGGTCTCCATTCTGCGCTTTTCTTTGGTACCATGTGTAATGGCGCTGCCCATGGGCTTTTGGATGGTCGTGCGATATCCAGTTGGATCATGATTCTGATCTCCTCCCGTTTATCTGGTGCCAATCTTCGTGGTCAGCAGGGTGCCGGTGGACCCTCTGTCGTTACTATATAGTGCTTTATTGAGAATTGTGGATGCGAAGGTAGTCCAGCTGGCCTTGTGATCGCGGGGAAGTCCTTCAACAGCTCGTGGTACTTATGTCTGTTGTTAATCGTGCTAACCCCTTTGTCGTACGGCTCGTTGGTTGGTCGTCCTGGTGCCGCGAGGTTCGTGGTTGTGTCGTGGAATCTTAGTTGGCGCATATCTACTAGGAGTCCGTAGCGAGATAGGAAGTCGGCTCCTATGATCGGTTTATGCGTATCCGCTACGATGAATCTCCATGGAAAACTTCTTCGTAACTGGAGATCAAGGTCCAGGTCTACTACCCCGTTTGTATTGATCTCAGTATTGTTAGCTGCGTAGTTTGTATCGCGAGACTTGTCGATTTTCTGCGAGTAATTTCCGTGGAAAGATGTACACGTCCGCTCCTGTGTCCACCGGGAATTCCGCCTTCGAGTTTTTGTCCGTAACGAAAAGACAGCGGGTGTGGCTTTGAACGTCGCTCACCGTCATTAGCGACTGCTGTTCGTTTCCCTGGTTACCCGCTGCCGTGCACAGCGGTCGACATTTCTTTGCGTTGTCTCCAAACTTGTAGTGGTACCAACACGAGTCGTATGTTTTGGGTACTCAACGGCTTCGTAGGTTTGCTTTTCCTTGTCCTTGATTGTGTCGTCTAGTGCGTTGTCCGTGGACCGAAGGGGTGAGACTGCTGTGATACTCATGATGGCGTCGGATAGGTCGGCTACGCTTACAAGATTAGCATCGGTTTGTTGCCAGGATTGCTCGGACGTTTCCGAGACTGCCGTTCTCGCTAGGTGTTGCAAGTGCCGTAAACCTGGGATGGTTTACAGTCTCTCAACTCCTCGGATACTAGGAGCTGTTAGGTTTTTTGCTCCTGTCTGCGGATTAACTCGGTTTTGAGTTTTTGGTACTTCTTCTCTGTTAGTGGTGTTGTGAGGATCTCTAATACTTCGCTTGCAAACCGAGCCTTTAAGTTGCCTGCCACGTATCGTACCTCGTCCTGTCTGCCGTAATGCCACTTATGTGGAACTGACTCTCGATCTGTGCGAACCATAATTCCGGGTCATCTGGCCAGAACGGCGGAATGCGTATTTTAATACGTTGCACTTGCGTCCGTCATTGCCTTTTTCACTAGCGCACTTTCACCTTTTTTGGTCTCGTGGTGCCTATTGTCCGTCACACTCGCGTATTTTACTGCTCATTGCGCGTGTAGATCACGTCGGGGTCACCAATTTGGTGTAATCATTATTGTCCAGTGCTATTTACACACTTAATCGTTTATTGTTCGTTACAGTACTATTTACACACTAAGTATTAAACTTAGGTCGTATATAGACGGTGCAGAGCCGGTGGAGGTTAGGTTGTTCTTATCCGGGTCGTGGAAAACTCCGGTGTAGAACGCTAATTCGCCTCAGTCCAGGCTATAAGAAACACCGGTGCAGGGCGCTTGACTCTGTCCAGGCTGCAGTGAAACTCCGGAGAAGAATGATGCTTTGGCTGGTTTGCTTCCCTTATAAACCCGAATGCGAGAGCGTGTTTTGGGGTAGCGTTGAAGGGTGTGCCTTCGCACGTGGGGGTAGCATCACTCCCACATATGAATACATGTATGGTCTTCAAATTCAAGGTTCAAAGAAAAGCTTTGGCTGCATTGACTAAGTTTAAAACAAACGTTTTTAAATGGTATAACTGATTATTGCAAGACTATACCATCACTTGGTAGACGTGTTCAAACAGTGAAAACTGAAATTCAAAAAACGCTTCCTTGTTAGCTCCTCTTCTCCCACGGGCAATCTGTCTGGGCTTTGTACTTATGTCAGCAGTAATACTTCAGTTTAAGTGTTTTAGATGCGTGTTTTGGTATAATGCGCACTACGCCTAAGTCCTGCCCAGCTACAGAACTTTTTTGTTCGGCCATTTTATATTACGGAATCAAATCCAAACTTCCGGAAGTAGGTAAAATTATGCACATGACATACAACTAAGCGCATTTTTTTCTTAATATACTTA